>JAWPHD010007887.1:0-122359 GCA_037043455.1 Cyrtodaria siliqua
GAAATTAGGGCATTGCAACATCCAAGATGGCCACTATTACCATATATGGTCAAAACCTTAAAAAATCTTCTTCTCAAGAACTGCTTAACAGATTTTGACAGTTTTTGTTTATAAATCACCAATTCCTAGACTACAAAACTTATATAAATGAAGTTCCTATATTGTTCAAACAAAGTTCCTAGGGTCAAAAATGGCTGTGCCCCAGGGTTCTAAATCTATTATATGGAGATTTCACATATTTTACATACTTACCGTATTTCCCCTATTAGTAGTGCCCGAGTGCTATGCAAAGTTCAAAAGGGGCACTCTTATTATGGTTAAATGTTTTCAATATTTCCCGATATCTTACCCGATTGTTTACTATAAAAGTACTATAAGACAATCTTTTACTACGACACCGGCACTGATTAAAACTTAACCCGATTGTATACCACATATAACTCTGTCAACATTGAAGCATAATAGGTAAAACTGATGACAGCGCTATAAGGTTTAATTTATGTGATGGACCAAGCCAGTGTCGTAGTAAAAAACTCCCTGTAATCAAATCCTTTAGCATTAAAGATGAAAGTTTTGTGTTTTTTAAAGAGTTTTCGGATTTTCGAAGAAGGTAAGGTTTCTTAAAATCGGTGGGGGCACTATAGGGAATTTAAAAAATCTTCTTCTCTAAAAGCACAAGACATAGATCTGTCCTATATTGTATGTAGCATTAGCTTATGGTCTTCTACCAAGTTTGTTCAAATTGTGATTAGGGTCAGATATTACCCTGCCATATATATGAAACTGTTTTAAAAAAAATTATTCTCCGAAACTGCTTGGTCACTTTTGACTAAACTACAGACGGATGATCCTTAGGTCAATGATTTTCAAATTTGTTAAAATTAGGGCAATTCCATTGAAGGGTGGGTGGGGGAGGTTAAACAATATCTCAGAAACTGCACGGCCAATTTTGACCAAATTATTCGCGGATGATTCTGATTTAAATGCGTTTCAAATTATACAAATTAGATCAATGCATTATCCAAGATGGCCGCTATTTACCATATATGGTCAGAACAAGTTTTCAATCTAATAATCAATTCTTAACTACTTTTTCCCCTGTGCATAAATTCTCAGGTGAGTGACTCCGGGCCCTTTGGACCTCTTGCTTTTTGTAGCGAACTATATTGTCTTTTTTAGATCACCTGAGGTTCAAGGTGATCTATTGGGATCACTCTTCACCAGTAGTCCGTCCGTCGTCGTCGTTAAGTTTTGCTTCAAACAACTTTTTCTCAGAAACCCCTTGGCCAATTTTGACCATAGCATTACCATATAGTCGAAACCTTAAAATATCTTCTCAAGAGCCGCTGGACAGTGGTCAAAAATGGCCGTACCCCAAAGTTTGTATATTGAGATTTTACATGTTTTTCATAGACTTATATTGGAAAAAACTTTAAAAAATCTTCTCTGAAACCACAAGACAGAGCTCTCATGTATTACATGTAGCATCAGCTTATGGTCCTCTACTAAATTTGTTCAAATGGTTCAAGTCCCGCTGGAGGTAAACTGTTGTTTTTTTGGTGGGGTTTATTTTTCATTTTTGTTATTGTTTTCTGTTTGGATGCATTTTTTGTTTTGTTAATTTTTCTAAAGTTTGTATATAAAGATTTTGCATGTTTTACATAGACTTATATAGGGAAAACTTAAAAAATCTTCTTTTAAATTGTTAGCATGGAGTTTTGGATTTTAAATTTCGGTTGAGGGTGTAGTTAATTTTTTCACTTGTATAAAAGTATTGAAAGAAAAACCCTTGATATAAGAGCCATTTTAGCTTGTAGAGCATCCACAGGCCCTCTTGTTCTCTTGTTCTTTATTATTATTAATGATCGCTAGCCCCTGGTCTATCAAGTTTGCTCATTTGAAGTCCCTGGGGTCAAAGATGGCTGCAACTCCTGGGTCCAAGTCTGTATGTAGAGATTTTGCATGTTTTTACATAAAACTTACATAAGGAAAGACTTAAAACATCTTCAATCAGCATTTGCGAGAAGACAATTTTTTCATCATTGCAAAGATCCTCAGGTGATTGTTTCAGGGCCATCTTGTCCCTCTTGTTTTTTGTTGTTGTTGTTTTATAGAAATTTAACATGCGAATTACATTCTCATACAGTCAGACTAGTGTTGTTTGTTTTGCTGTTTTATAGATATTTAATTTGACTACAATTGTAAAAAGTGATAAAGTGCATTATTTGTGTTATTTTGTTCTTTATGTGATTTAAATGGATGACGGACATGCAGATTCATTCTAAGACTCTCCGGCTATATGTATGTATTGAATTGCAGCAGAAAAACGATTCAACAATCATTTGATTTTCATATAATTTCTCAAAATTGTATCCCTGAGCGTAATTACATGATTAGCTGAATTGGACCTGTACTGTATTAAGTGGATAGCCTGGCAAAATTGAGCAAATGTTAGATTTAATGGAAAAGTGGAATAACCTAAAATTGATATTGAAAAGATATTAAATTGAGATGGATATTAGTTTGTTTGGTAATTTGTGGGATAATGGATTTTCCTTTATTCGGGAGAATTTTATACAGTGAGCCGTCTCCATATGCCGCGATTCCTGTTTTTATTAGGAAAAACAAGGAATTACTTTTTGGTAAAATATTCTCTCAATTTCATTCTGTTAATGCAGAGGATGGTTATTCCTAATACAGACACAGAATTGACGGGGAAAAAAGGTTCCAGAAACAGAATGTTAAATATATTTCCATAAATCTTCTGAGAAGGAAAAGAAACGCATATTGGATATGTCCGCTATATATTGTATGTTTAATATGCTACTTCTAATCGAAGCCTGTCCTTTCGGAAAGAAGGTTTAAACAGCACCAAACACACCAATCATATTATGGTTATACCCCTTTAAAGTTTCATTATCGACAGAATGCGCATAAATTTTGGTTCAAGCAGGTGAGCAAACTTAGGCTTTAAACGTTGCAATCTCTTAACATTAGACACAATATTGAAATGGCTTGAAATGGCTTGACTTTTTCGAGCGAAACTTCAACATTTATGAATTTCATGTAACAGCACCAAACACACCAATCATATTATAGTTATACCCCTTTAAAGTTTCATTATCGACAAAATGCGCATACATTTTGGTTCAAGCAGGTGAGCAAACTTAGGCTTTAAACGTTGCAATCTCTTAACATTAAACACAATATTGAAATGGCTTGACTTTTTCAAGCGAAACTTCAACATTTATGAATTTCATGTAACAAATTATACTTTGATTAAAAGGTCTTCTGCATGACAGAGTTGTCCTTTCTGTAATTATAGTTGTAGCCCCTTTTTGTACAAAACACTTTGAGATATATCTGGAATATTACCTGGAATTAGGTGTATATAATAGTTTAGTATAGGCATTTTGATTAATATGCATTTCTTTATCCTTTCAGTATATTAAGCTATAGTTTCATTGCATTCTTACTGACATTTACTTTCCTTTGAGACGATGTGTTTATGTTACTATCACAGGGGACTGTTTCAGTATTTTGTGTTTCTCATCAAAATAGAATCCAGTATTTTATTTCCAGCTAAGAATATCAAATTGGATTAATTAATTGGCCCGTTGACAGAACTTTTCCATTAACGAAAGTGAGTTATGGGCCTTAGAATTTTAAATACAAAATGACTGTAAAACATTATACTCATGCAGGTAATAAAATGTCAGTGCGCATTCATCAGGCTGAGTACAGGTGCTGAATAAATAATTAAATCCCATAATAAGAGCAACAGAATGAGATAGTTTTACATATGTAATTAAGTATTCAGGTGCGCCAATAAGATTCAATTTAATTAACTTTCATTATGATTAGTAACATGATGCATAGCTAAATGCAGTTTAAAGCCAAACAGATCAAAGTGATTGACAGTTATTCAAGTTCAAATCCATTATTATGTTGATTGAAATTGATTTTTGATGAAATGGATCATTTGGCGATTTGTGAAAATAATGCAGAAAGTTTCAAAGGCTTAATGAATATGTTATGTTTGTTGTGGACTATCATCTTCACTGCATTCTTTTATCATGGAGACTATTGTGGGGTTGCAAATTACTATTGTTTGGTTTGTCTGGAGTGCCTGTTTGGGTAGGTTTGTTTTGTTAGGAGTGTTTGCAGTTGTTTGAGCCAAATTTAGTTTTTTTTGGTTTGGGCTTGTGTGTTTGAGGCAGAGGGTTGTTTTGTTTGGAGTGTTGTAATTTATTTGAGCGAAAAAAATTGTTTTGTTTCCGGTTGTGTGTTTGAGACAAAGTCTTGATTCTGTTGGGGTTGTGTCTTTGAGACAGAAGTTTGTTTTGTAACCCCATTTCACAAAATGAAGTGGGGGTTATATAGGAATGACCTTCTTAGCACCTTCATTTTGCATCCGATGTTAATGAAAGCTTTTATAAGTTTGACAACCAGCTAGATCACATTAGTAACACGAGAGTTACGGCCCTTGATTTACTGAAGGAGAAATGTATATATTGCTATATTATATTTTCCAAGCTTGTTTAGAATGTTTAAATCAGCTAAGAAAAGCTGGAAAACCAGCCATATTTGGTTTAAACATATTTATTTCCAAATAGCTACAACAATACACAATATTTGCACACAAAAACAAAAGGATCAGAAAAAAAGATAAAGTCTTATAGAGTTGTTATCCACTGAATATTTAATGTACACAATCATCATATCCACATGGCTATTTCTGAAACCACCACCCCGCCAAATTTGAGCTCTCCTGAGCGTCTTCTGTCGTTGTCGATCCGTTAACTTCTTTTTAACACTCTAGTACTTTCATTTGGCTTTTATTTGGTCATTATCTTCCCACATATTGCAGTCTTAAACCAGTAGAGCAAATAAACAGGCCCTCTTAGGCCTCTTGTTTGGAGTTTACTTACATTATAAATGATACCTAAATAAATTCTACATCACAGGAACAGGTATTTTTTATGGGAAATACAAATACCTAATTCTCCAAACCAAATATTATAATCATTTTAAAGGCGCTGATGAGTGCCGATACAGAACAAGAATGCAACTTTGATTTGTTGGATCAATAAAAACCACTTACTTTATTATGTGAAATATGCTATAATGGAACATGCGCAATTACATTTTTCTTTGAATGTTACTTAAAAAATCAATTGGTATGGAGTATATAGAGATTATCTAACTGCTGGGATCGATTATAGGGAAATCCTTCATGAGATGATAGGCGTGTGGTTCTTTTCACGAACAAGTGTAAGCGAGTGTGAGTGAAAAAACAACACATGCCTACCATCGAGTGAAGGATTTCCTTATAATCGATCACAACAGTTACACAATATATTTATTACATTTTTAATCAGATTATGTATGATTTTAACCAGAATTATTTGCTTTAATTAGCGTTATCGACGGATGAAATCGACGTCACGAACGCGTTATTGACGTCATAACTCAACGTCGCAGCTAGTTATTTTTGTGTTTGGAGTTAGTTATTAATATTTAGTGATTATGAATATTCTTTCACTGAGAAATTCTAATCTTTCACCCATAGAAATGTAATAAAACCCTTTAATCATGGTTGATTTACTTGTAAATGTTAATACCATATTTCCCCCTAATAAAAGTGCCTCTCCTAAAAGTAGCATCCCCCCAAATTTTCAAAAAATAAATAAATAAATAAATTGATAAATAAATAATAAAAAAAATGAAAAAAAATGAAAAAAAATGAAAATAATAACAAAACAAATGAAAATTCTTCAAAATTCAATACATTTGCAATCTTTTGTATCCAAAAATCCCCCCAAAATAAAAATTTATTAAAACATTTATAAGAGGGCCCTCTTGGCATTTTGCAGTGCTCGGGCATTACTATTAGGGGAAATACTACGGTACATGTATTCCTTCAAAAACAAAGTGTTCATTAAAAAGATTTTCGACGTATAGTTTTGTAAGGTAATTTCAATCTTTCATGCAAGACATATAAATGTATAACAATGAGCTTGCATACAACACAAATATCAATTTATCCGTACGGAATGCATTTGACGCGGTCTACCAGGACACTTACGGATTACTTTTCCAAGTAATAATTGAAGAAAATAGTCTCTAAGCTGGCACTATTGCCCAAGTGGTTAATACAAAAGATTCCGGCACCGATTCTTTATGATCCAAACTTAATCAGAAGCGTACGCAGGCGTGTCAGAGCCGACAGGTCCGGGATAACTCTTGCTGACATATAATAGTCTCTCAACCGAATTAATTAAATTTAACGTCATACAATTTGGATCTTACAAATAAAATTGATAATTATTACATTGTTTGAATCAGCGGGGAGTGATAGCATATAAAATATTGATCACATCTCAATTCTTGTCTGAAATATCTGTTGACTAAAAATCTCGGAAATGTGTTGCCGGGAGCGCGATTAACGTCAGCGGGTATACCCAAAGTGAAGTTTATGATTTGAATCTCAAGAAACAATAAAGATTGAATTTGAAACGTGACAGAATGAGTTACTCGATTTGGGGTTTAATTGCTTTCGTAATTGTATAAAATTGGCGCAAACATCTTGATCAGTTGATGTCACACACTGAATTATTCACACAAAAAAAGTGTTTGATATCATTTTCAGATTTCTCTTCAGCTAAATTAGCAAAAATGATGCTGTTATTTTACTGACTATCGTTTGATCAATGAATATCTTTAATTCAAATTTAACTAGAAACAATAATCATAAAGATTGCTATACAAATCAGAAAGAAAAGCTATATTTAAAACCCCGCTTTCATAAAGTGAAGTGGCATAACACCTTTTTGTCCTGTTGTGTAACACATTTTTATACCCCGATTTCACAAAGTGAAGTGGGGGCTATATAGGAACACGTTGTCCATAATCTCCCGTCCCGTCACATAAAACATTTTTGTCCCATCTCGTCGCATCCCGTAACATATTTTTGATACTTGCTTACCTCAAACACTTTTGAATGTGTTGTTCCCAAACTTCATATACCTCATGTACTCTCTACATAACCCATCATTGATTGCCTAATTTCTTAAAGAATTATGGTCCTTTGTTTGACTTAAAAAACTTCCACTCTAATAATTGTCTCAGGACCTGTTAACACATTTCTTCTTTAACATTTTCGAATTTATTGTTCCCAAACTTAATATACACATGACAACTGATGACCTTATGTCACTGTACATACGTCACCCATCACCTTATGTCACTGTACATACGTCACCCATCACCTTATGTCACTGTACATACGTCACCCATCACCTTATGTCACTGTACATACGTCACCCATCACCTTATGTCACTGTACGTACGTCACCCATCACCTTATGTCACTGTACATACGTCACCCATCACCTTATGTCACTGTACGTACGTCACCCATCACCTTATGTCACTGTACATACGTCACCCATCACCTTATGTCACTGTACGTACGTCACCCATCACCTTATGTCACTGTACATACGTCACCCATCACCTTATGTCACTGTACATACGTCACCCATCACCTTATGTCACTGTACATACGTCACCCATCACCTTATGTCACTGTACATACGTCACCCATCACCTTATGTCACTGTACATACGTCACCCATCACCTTATGTCCATCTACATCACCCATCACCTTATGTCACTGTACATACGTCACCCATCACCTTATGTCCCTCTACATCACCCATCACCTTATGTCACTGTACATACGTCACCCATCACCTTATGTCACTCTACATCACCCATCACCTTATGTCCATCTACATCACCCATCACCTTATGTCACTGTACATACGTCACCCATCACCTTATGTCCATCTACATCACCCATCACCTTATGTCCATCTACATCACCCATCATTGATTGCCTCATTTGTTACAAAATTATGCCCCTTTGTTTGACTCCGAATTTTCCAATCTAATATTGTATGATGACCTGTTAACACCTTTTTTCTCAAACATTTTCGAATTGATTGTTCCCAAACTTCCTGTTCACATAACAACGGATTACCTAAATATGTTCCTATACATCACACATTGTTGATGCTTAATTTATTACAGAATAATGGCCCTTTATTTGACTTAAAATATTCCACTCTATAATGAACTTCCTGTGGCTTTCACTTTAAAAGCTTTCATGGATTGTTATTACTTTTGACATTCAGTTCACACATGATATGATGTGTCTCTGCATCAATGTTTTTTCTATTCTGCAATATTTTTTTACAGAATTATGGACCTTTGTTTTACTTAGAATTTTGTTCACATTAAAAATTTAACAGATATTTTAGACATTTAATATTCTTGATTTTGCCCATCATCATCGGCTATAGCCAAAACTTTGTGATATTCATCGCCTTCAGTGATAATTCTAGTTGTTACTTGCATTCATCTCGTTGTGTAACACATTTTTGTCCCATCGTGAAACACATTTTTATAACTTGCATTCCTCAAACAATTTTGAATGGGTTGTTCCCAAACTTCATATACACATAACAACTTATGACCTTATGTCCCTCTACATCACCCATTATTGATTGCCTAATTTATTACGGAATAAAAAAAAGTGGGGGTATTCATCACCTTCGGTGATAGTGCTAGGTTATCATGACCTTGACCCTTGAAGTCAACAGATCCTACTTTCTTTTCTTTGGATGTAGACTTTGGATGTAGACTTTGGGTGTAGACTTTCGATGTAGACTGGGTATAGACAAAATGTATACGATGTATACGATGAGGTACTAATAACAGTCAAATCCGTCCAAAAAATGACAATTTTAGTCTATTAGAGTACTATTTATTCAAAAACTCTCTGAAAAATCGTTGGAATACACCATTTTTCGTTAAATTGAGAAACGAACTCCAGGGGAGCATGTCTCCCCACCCCACCGGAACACCCACCTTATAACGGTGCTCAGTTGATTGGGCCTACAGCTTAGAATCGACTACTGCTTCCACCCTGATAATGTATCTGTAATAAATGCAACGGTAATAAAGGACAAGGTATGATAAGGGGGTATTTTGGCCCCCAATGTGTTCAAAATGCGAAAAAATAATATTTACATATAATCTGCAAGAAAACGCCTTGTTTGTGAGGCTCTTAAACTCATTTAGAGCCTTCAAACATACTTGTAATGAGTTTTAATTTGATTGAGTTCATTTGTAGCTAAACTAGATATTCAAAATTTGTGCATTAAAACTTTCAATATTGGGGGCCAATTTTGTCCCGTATCATACCTAGTCCTTTCCATGTACAAGTAATATTCTAATTTGAAATGAGGAAAAAGGTGAGGAAATATAGCAAATGTTACAAAACATGCATGGTCATTTTACTCAATAGCTCTGCCATTCGCAACTTCTCGTTCACTGCTTCGCAATGTCATTTAGCTGATTGGTCCATTAATAGTTTATTTACATGAAAGCAGACTGACAAAACATTCATCTTTATTGTAAATAACAAGCATGCAACCCAAATCATACATCAACACGTGTGGCTAACGGCCATATTGTTTTTATAGCAACAGTGCATTATTTTTTGTGCCGATGCCTTCCGGCTAACAGAATGTCAACATTTTGAACATACCAAAGCGTCTATATACACACGAGACGGGATCGCGAAAAATGACGGGATTTGCTGAGTTTTCACGATTGTATCTCTGTAAATTGTATAAACAATCGAACTATTTGTCCAATATTTGTCAAACCCAAACATTAGGAAACTGAATAAAACCAATGTTGTACCATCCTTTAAGCTTAAATAAAACAGCAGAAAAACAATTATCACTAATGTTTCTTACATATCACATTTCTTTCTCTTTCTACAGACTATGGGAATAAATCAGCGCCATTCTCCACTTTGTAATTTATCAAATCGAATCAAAAAGTCAATTTCCTGTATATGATATAAGATGTATTATCTATTTTTGACTCCCTGAAGATTTTGCCCGTCTCTTTTGTGACTTGAAAATTTGGGAATATAGATTGTAGAAGGCATCAGAGGAAGATGAGTTTACAGTTAATAAACAGTGACACAGTCTGAACTTTTTGATTACTTTTGCAATGGAATAAATGAAAATTCTGATTAGAAGGGTACCCTCTGTAGAACGAATACCATCAGTTGAGACTGGTTATCCAATATAGGCACACTCACAATGTTTGTTCGAGGCTTTTAACTAATGCGTTTGTGTTTTCCCCTGAAAAATGTAGATCTCTTTATAGCGTGCAATAAATCAGAATTTGTTTAAATTTTAATCTAATAAGTACAGCTGTTTAGATGTAATGCTATGATAGAGAGCTTGCAATGGCGCTTTCAGTATAATAATTAAAAAAAAAGGTTGCATGACCGTCTCAGTTATAAGTCTCCCTAAGTATGCTTTTATGGTGTATAAAGTAAAGATAAATATATATGCAGAATGTTACAGAGTTTGGTGGTTTTTGATCTATAACAGAGCAGTTTAAATTGACCATCTGGTGGTAAAGTCTACCGCATCTAAAACGTTCTCACCTCTCAAAACTGCGGGTTCGAATCCCACTGGGAGCTCGACTTATCAAGTGAGAAAGTGTCAATTTTTACAGATCCCACTGGGAACTCTACTTGTCAAGTCAGAAAGTGTCGTTATTACGGATAGCAGGAGGTATACAGTACCGGTTCTACCCAGGAACAATGGGGTTGTCTGCCTCTACCACAAAAAATGGCCTAATATGTGCTAAAAAGGACGTAAAACACCAATCAAACAATCAAAGGAAGATGGGTTTACAGTTAATAAACAGTGACAGTCTGAAATGTTTTGATTACTTTGCAATGGAACAAAAAAAGAAAGAGAGATGCGTGTCTGTCTCAGTTATATGTTTCACTAAAAATGCTTTTATGGTGCGTACGTATGATGGTAATGATGGGAAAGATAAATATAAATACAAAATGTTAGAGATATAGAGTTCAATGCTTTTTGGTGTGTGAGAGCAGTGTAAATTATCCGTCTTGTACCATTGGTGTAGTGGTATTTAGCATAGAAATTATGTGTCAAGCAGAGAATATTTGTTTGTATGATGTTTTATGTCATTTTTATATGATGGTCAGTTTTTTGTGGTAGAGACTAAGACCTCCCACAACCGTCAGAATTAACATTTCTCATTTGACAAGTCAAGCTCCCAGTGGAATTCGAAGCTGCAGTGGTGAGAGGCGAAAAGATTTTAGATGCAGTGACGGTAAGCAGAGAGATATGGTTTCCATGGCTAAACATCGCCCCCACAGGCAGAGTATATAAATTATAAGTTCATTGTCTTTTCTTGTTTTTACATCGACTTTCGTGATCGCTTCTTCTAAACATTGTTTTTTGATTGGTTGATGTCAAGAAAACATATTTGTTTTTCCTTTATGTGAATTAGGAACACTGTTCTTGAAAGTGCAGTCTAATTGGTTGACACCAATGGAACATATTTGTTTTTCCTTTTATATGAACTATGCAACACGCACTGTTCTCCAAAGTGCAGTCTAATTGGTTGACATCAATGAAACATATTTGTTTTTCCTTTTTAATATGAATTATGGAACACTGTTCTTGAATGATCAGTAATTCAGTCGTTCTGTGGTGCGGGGTAGTATAGTGTCAGTCGAATTATTGGATCAACTGCTCTTAAGGAGAGATTGCACGATCTCTGTAGTGTTCTTCATCAAATAAGTGAAAAATGTTCAGAGAGAATCGCCAGAATTAGTCAAGGGAGACAATTAACTAGAGTGTCCTTTGGGAGGTGCTAATAGCATCCGATTTTGACACTCAAGTATTAGCGTAATTGTTAGGAGGGAAATTTACTGTTGAAGGGATAATTCTCAATCCAGAGAATTCATACATCAGCAACGGTGTAGAGGATGAGCATTTGTTTGGAATAAATCGTGCTGAATAAGAATAGTGATGAGGTCAGCAGACGCGCCATAAAGAACGTAAGTCACATACTCTTTAGCTATCTATTTGGTTAAATCAAGTAGAAGCTTGGCTGATTGATTGGGCTGATTTCAGCTGGGAGAGGATGCGAGGCACTCACTTTTCGCCATATTCTCACACGGTATCATTACAAGCAGCCACTTTCATCTCATTTGAATACAGAGTGATTTGTGGATGACAAAATACATTTATCTGTATCAGATTATAAATCGTCTCTGTGAACTGGATTTATCTTGCTTCATCAGTGTCAATAAATGCTTACCGGTGAATTTGATTGGCTGATTTAATTTTCGTCCTGGAGAATACTATAGCATTTGAGCATTTTGAATTGCATTTTATGGTAAGAGGCTTTGAGCTGTAGCAATTAAAAGTCTGCATTTAAATAAAGAACAAAGTTTTTATGTTTGTTTACCTTGTTTCCTGATTTTATCTTAGAAAAACATTAAAATTTGTCAACCGATTCTTAATAAATAATTTAGGAAAAATAATTTAATTACATTGTGTCCTTTAAATGTAAGTACAATGAGCACATTATCTGTGCAACCACCATTAATTTCGCTCGAGCGGTATATTTTACTTATTATTTATGAATGGATGTTCAATTGTTTGTTTTTGAACAAAGAACCTCAGAGAGAATGAGATATTTAGACCTGCTATGCAAGATGATTCGAAACCAAAATCAGTTAACAGTTTCGAGCTAGTAAATATAAATCATGGTTCCGTTGCAAGTTTCACCCATTCAACCATGCAATTATGCACACTTAAGATTTAAATTGAAATTATGCTCTTATGCTATTAAAATGTCTAATACAGTTACACTGTTTATAAATACTACAGTACATTACAAATTATATTAGGGTACATGTAAACCTTCTAGCCTCTGTCCACTGCAGGTTATAATTGACTGGGAGCTCAGCTTGTAAGGAGAAAGTGTGGATTCTTACGGATAGCGGGAGGTATACACTTACTGGCTCTACCACAAATACTCACCGTCATTATATGGCCTTACATGTACTAAAAATGACGTAAAACACCACTCAGACAAACCAACCAACATTACAAAGTTGTCATTTCATTTTGGTTTCACAGAAACATTCTCTTTGTTGAAAATATGCGTTTTTGTAGATAAAACATGCAAAAAAGCAACAAACATAGTATATATTACAATTATTTTAATCATGATATTTGACACAGCATGTAGATCTTTCTGAGACCCTACAAATTATTTGTTCCATCATTTCTAATTTTTTTTATACCCGCGAAGGACAGCATATAGTTACAGTCGCATCGTCCGTCAGTCACTCGGTCAGTCCGTACAATCATGTCCGGTCAAGAACTCTGGCATTCCTGGACGGATATTTAAATAACTTGGCACAAGTGTCTCACACAAAATCCAGGTCTGTGGCTCCAAGTTCAAGGACACACTTAGAGGTCAAAGGTCAAAACCACTTCAGGCATTTGTCACTTACAGCGACATTTCTTGTTTAAACTTATATTAAAGGGACACACGGCAATCTTGAAGTTCAATATATCAAGCATTAAAATATGTGTCTCGATTTATTAATCCAGTATCATTTTGACTTACAACCGGTTTGCATATAATTAAATTTTGAGTTTTAATTTGTTCTTACAATTTGGTTGAAATATATTATTGGTGAAGTATTATGAACAGTTAGTAACGTGGAAAAACAATTTGCTTTATTCTAATCTTACAATTAATATTAATTATTGAATAAATGCATGTTATATAAAAAACTAAGGGGACACCATGTTTTTTTAAAAAAAAAAAAATCAAGATTGCCGAGTGGTTAAATATTTTTGACATTTTCGAAAGTATACACATATGCACGTGCAAATGTGCACAGGTTCACAGGTGTGCATGTTAATCATCTAAATGCAAACAGTACATTTTTTGTATTCTTTAGTTTCTATCAGACACACCTGCTGAATACCAGTAAATAATTTCTCTCTGATTGTAATAATTCTCTAAATTTCGTCAGTCTGCCAGCCATGTTATATCTCAAATAGAAATCAAAATCAAAAACTGAAAAAACTATTATCCAATTCCTTTCAATATGAACCAGAATTCTTACAGTTTTACATAACCTACAGATATACAAACAGACATACTTCAGCATGTTAAAGATGATGAAATATATCATAATTTAAAGTCTAAATAAATTTAAAAGAAAGCTAGGTCTGTTTAACAGATTCTCTCAGATTGCCGTGGCAACCCATTTAGCATGAAACCAAGCTTTTAGAAAAAATAAACACGAAATTTGCATTATGGGATAATCAGATAGTTTATATGAAATCTGTTAATCATGTTTTGACATGTATATTATTACAAAGTTCTAATTCATGTACCCTGAAATCTCTCTTTCTAGGATGTAATGTGTGGGTTCTCAGTTTTCAGCCAAAATTTGTTTATGAGAATAAATCGCATCAATTTACATCCTAAGTGTTTGGTAAATACACTTAATGAATAATTTAATACCACTTTTTTTTCTACTGGCTGTTATATATTTCAAGTTGGATGATGGATCATTCAAAATATATGCATAAACATCAGAAAGTGAGATTAGATAAGGAGAGGATGATTACCGTATAGTCCCTAATAAACACCACCGGGTTGTAACATTTTTGAAGAAAAGTTTGTTTGAGACAAAAAGTACAATAATTTAACTTTTAAATCAGACATTATTTAATGATTTTTTTTATCAAGAAACCCAAAGTCTGCATGTCAATCGATTAATTAATGCATCGGATTTTAAGTTTTCTTGTGTGTTCCATTGTGATGAAATTGATATTTTTGTAAGTTTTAAAAAAAATATTTCTGAAAAAATAGTGGCGGTGGGGGGTGTTTATTGGGGATTATACGATATATCATGTTACGCTGATGAAGTTATTATTAGGAGGAACGCTAGAATGTTTAATGATAAAAATTTGTCTGAACAAAAAGAAAAACTACAAAAACAATTTGAATTAAAAGTTTTGAAGTTAAGTTAGGACTAACACTGGAATGTTTAATGGAAATAATTTGTCTAAAAATTTAATAAAACAAAATAATCTTGGATTAAAAAGTTTTGAATTGAAAGTTATAGACAAATACTGTACTGTTTACGGAACAGAATTACTAATTCTCTATAAAAAAAAATCGAAAAATTAAACTGAAGGTTTTGAAATTAAAATATAAATGTAGTGAAAAGGACTTGTATCTATTAATTAGTTGATGTTAAGAATCTAGGGGAAATTGAGAGGTAACATAGATTGTATTGTCTAAAATTCAATACTTCTAACTAGCTGCATGTATGTTTTGTGTTTTGTTCTGTACTCAGATTAGAAGTTGATTTCCCAACTGGCAACATGGTCACAGAAAATGTTTTCCTGCATAATGACATACCAAAGGGAAAGATTAAAACCTTTGAGTGAGTCATTATGACACCATTTGAAGAATTGACTTCAATGTTGTATCACTCGGCAATAATAATTAATTTGTGCTTCATCTTATTCACTCTCACTCTTCAAATTAGTCTGTAAGTGACGTGTCTCTGATGTTTTAGTAATAAGTTGCAATTTACATTGCAATAGATGTGCATTATAATCATTCTGCATTACAATAAAGGTGCATTGCAACAGCCATGCAATACAGTATAGGTGCATTGCAATAGATGTGCATTACAATAGAAGTATAGTTTTACAACAAGAGATTATACATTACATGAGAAGTACATTACAATAAATATGTGCATTACAGCATTACAATAAATGCATTACAATGGATCAACATTACAACAACAAAAATGCATTACATTAGATGAAAAATTCATTAGCCATTTAACTCTATATGCATTTATATAAAAAAAGAAATATTTTAAAGTTTATGTCTATTGTTTTCATGTTGTTGTAATTTGGTAACTTGTTAAATAAAATAATTTCTGGTGGGTCTGTGTAAGATAGTTCTCCCAGCTACACCATGTGTATTTTTTTCTCTAACTATGTTTCCCTGACTACAGAAAAGGGCCTTTAATGTCCTTGATATTGCAGTGTTCTGATGTACAACATGCAGATTTGTATTATGTAGTTCTAAATACACAAACTGTTCTTGTCATTTGTGGTGGGTCTGTATAAGAAAGGCGTGAACCAATCTATGCAATCAGGGCTGATAATGAAGTCATTTACAATTAAATGAAGTCCAATTAGTTGACCGACTCAATCAGCTCTATAAATGATCCGTTTGTCCACGTTATTTTCAGCCACATTCTGTAAAATTGCCGGATAATTCCATTCCGCAGGCCTCTTTTCTTTATTACACAGCCATGGAGCATTTAATTGGCTCGGTAATGAGCAAATTGGCTGGGATGCTTAACCCATTAATACAACTGACAAAAACATCACTATTTTAATGAGGTTTGTTAGTGTATTGTATATATAGTAAATTGGAACCATGGATGGGGTTAATAGGCAGAAAGTTTCTGGATTTATTTGTTGTAAAATTGAGTCTTCTGGCCAAAAAGCTCCAGTTTCCTTAATTAGAAAATGTCAGATCATTTTTGTTGTGTCATTTTGGTACAAAATAGTTTTTTTCTCAGGATTTATTTGTTGTTAAATATAATTATCTAACCAAGCATCTATATAGACTGGCTCTCTCCCTCCCATAATAGGTTAGTTTTTGTTGAGGATTTTGGATTAGCTATTGGTGTTATTTCTTGTTATTTTTATTGCTAATTGATGCTGAGGAGATTTTTATTGTGTCCTGCCTGCCTGCCTGTAGAGCACTACCACAGCAGATGGAAGTATGTTTGCTGTTGTATTGTCATAGGGATCATTCATAGCATGTCAGACATGTAAACAACACTGTATAATGGTGTTCAGTTTGTCACAAGCAGACTCAATTCAGCCTGAATTTCAATGACTCTAAGTAGCCCAACAACAATACCAATTCAAATAGGCTCCAAGGGGTTATCCTTGAGATAAGGACCACATAACTGTTAAGCAGGAACAAGCAAACTACATATTAAACAGGAACAAGCAAACTACATATTAAACAGGAACAAGCAAACTACATATTAAGCAGGAACAAGCAAACTACATATTAAACAGAAACCAGCAAACTACTATTAAGCAGGAACAAGCAACCTATATTTTAAACAGGAACAAGCAAACTACATATTAAGCAGGAACAAACAAACTACAAATTAAGCAGGAACAAGCACACTACATATTAAGCAGGAACAAGCAAACTACATGTTAAACAGGAACAAGCAAACTACTATCAAGCAGGAACAAGCAAACTACTATTAAGCAGGAACAAGCAAACTAATATTAAGCAGGAACAAGCAAACTACATATTTAGCAGGAACAAGCAAACTACATGTTAAACAGGAACAAGCAAACTACTATTAAGCAGGAACAAGCAAACTACATATTAAGCAGGAACAAGCAAACTATATATTAAGCAGCAACAAGCAAACAACATATTAAGCAGGAACAAGCAAACTACATATTAAGCAGGAACAAGCAAACTACATATTAAGCAGGAACAAGCAAACAACATATTAAGCAGGAACAAGCAAACTACATGTTAAAATGGAACAAGCAAACTATATTTTAAGCAGGAACAAGCAAACAACCGTTTAATCTGGGGCAAACAAAGTATATTTTAAGCAGAGACACATCAACTACAATATAAGTAAGGTCAAGCAAACAACATAATAAGCAGGAACAAGCAAACTACATATTAAGCAGGAACAAACAAACTACATATTAAGCAGGAACAAGCAAACTACATTTTAAGAATGAACCTACAAACTACATTTCAAGCAGAGACAAATGAACTATATATAAAGCAAAGACAATCAAACAACATTAATCAAAGACTGGCTCTAGACTGGGTCTCTTTTAAACTTTATAGACTGACTCTCTCCCTCCTCTATAGAGACTGTTCTTTTTCAAAACTACACAGACTGGCACTCTTCCTTCTTCATACAGATTTGCTATCTTCCTATTATATAGGCACTGACACTCTTCCTACTATATAGTGACTGACACTCTTCCTACTATATAGGGACTGACACTCTACCTACTCTATAGGGACTGACACTCTTCCTACTCTATAGGGACTGACTCGCTTCCTTCTCTATAGGGACTGACTCTCTTCCTACTCTATAGGGACTGACTCGCTTCCTACTCTATAGGGACTGACTCTCTTCCTACTCTATAGGGACTGACTCTCTTCCTACTCTATAGGGACTGACTCGTTTCCTACTCTATAGGGACTGACTCTCTTCCTACTCTATAGGGACTGACTCGCTTCCTACTCTATAGGGAATGACACTCTTCCTACTCTATAGGGACTGACTCGCTTCCTACTCTATAGGGACTGACTCTCTCTTCCTACTCTATAGGGACTGACTCTCTTCCTACTTAATAGGGACTGACTCCCTTCCTACTTTATAGGGACTGACTCTCTTCCTACTCTATAGGGACTGACTCACTTCCTACTCTATAGGGACTGACTCACTTCCTACTCTATAAGGACTGACTCTCTTCCTACTCTATAGGGACTGACTCTCTTCCTACTCTATAGGGACGGGACTGACTTCCTTCCTACTCTATAGGGACGGGACTGACTCCCTTCCTACTCTATAGGGACTGACTCTCTTCCTACTCTATAGGGACTGACTCTCTTCCTACTCTATAGGGACTGACTCTCTTCCTACTCTATAGGGACTGACTCTCTTCCTACTTTATAGGGACTGACTCTCTTCCTACTCTATAGGGACTGACTCACTTCCTACTCTATAGGGACTGACTCACTTCCTACTCTATAAGGACTGACTCTCTTCCTACTCTATAGGGACTGACTCTCTTCCTACGCTATCGGGACTGACTCTCTTCCTACTCTATAGGAACTGACTCTCTATCTACTTTATAGGGACTGTCTCTCTTCCTACTCTATAGGGACTGACTCTCTTCCTACTCTATAGGGACTGACTCTCTTCCTACTCTACAGGGACTGACTCTCTTCCTACTCTACAGGGACTGACTCTCTTCCTACTCTATAGGGACTGGCTCTCTTCCTCCTCTATTTATAGTGCTCTCTTCCTACTCTACAGGGACTGACTCTCTTCCTACTCTATAGGGACTGACTCTCTTCCTACTCTACAGGGACTGACTCTCTTCCTACTCTATAGGGACTGGCTCTCTTCCTCCTCTATTTATAGTGCTCTCTTCCTACTCTAAAGACTTTCCCTCTCTTCCTACTCAATAGAGGCTGGCTGTCTTCTGCTCTATAGAGACTGACTCTCTTCCTACTCTATAGGGACTGACTCTCTTCCTACTCTATCGGGACTGATTCTCTTCCTACTCTATAGAGACTGGCTCTGCTGACTGTACTTTTTAGAGACTGGTTCTTTCTTCTTCCTTTAAAAAACATCTTTAAAGTGCAGAGTGACAAAGTGCTACAAAATATAATGGTTATTTTTACTTGGCACTCTATTTTGTCCTGACATTCGTCATTCGCTTTAACTCAATTTCACTACTTTTCATCAGGATAACAGTAAAACACTGCATCTATTATATCATTCTCTCCTCAATGCTATACATAAGAGTTTTTGTAGTCGAGAGTGTAAGTGATAAATGAACAATTTCTATAATAATTCGCCATCTCGGTAATGGCACTGTATGGACGATTGTCAGCTAAAAGCTTTATGCTGCTCTGGGTAAAGTGCCTTCATTATGATATCCTATTGACAAAATGCAAATGATACCTCAAAGATCAGGCCACTAACACGCTGTTAAATACTTAAAATTTCCATTAAAAGCATTTCAAGGATGTCTAAAATGCTACAAAGTCCAAATTCATGTTTCGCATTAATTGGGCTATTTTGCTAGACCTGTTATTACTTGCTTCAAAATGCACAAGGGAAATGGATTGCCATTTTCTCTTTGAGTAAATTTAATGTATTGAAGTAAGTGGCACCATCCTCCATTACTCTACCTCTAAAGTGCTGAGCTGTTGTTATTGTGCTGGACAAAAAAATTGTTAATCCATTAAAGGAACTGCCAGCCAGTATAGAATTAAGAAGATGAGGGCTTTCTGCTTGTCACCATTTTGTAAGTGCAGTCTCAGCTACAACTTCAGTGGGAATTGATTTTCTGAATCCTTATTTTAAATTTTAAAGGAGCGGCATTCTAGATTTTTTTTAAAACTTGTGACTTCCGGTTAGTTTTTAGCTCTACTGGCTTTTGGGATGGCGAGTTGTCTGTCGTCCATCGTCTGTCGTCTGTCGTTCGTTAACTTTTACCTAGTTAAGATGATAGGGCCTTCATTTTTCATATGATCTTTACCAATCTTTAACAGATTTTTAATATCAATGAAAGCTTGGTCGAAAACTAGCCAGATCGGACCAGTAACAACAGAGTTATGGCCCTTGTTTTAGTTAAAAATGCTATATTTTGCCTCGTTAAGACGATAGGGCGTTCGTTTCTCATCCAATCTTTATTAAGCTTTACCGGATTACTAATATTAATAAAAGCTCAAACAAGTTTGAAAACCAGCCAAATCGGACCAGAAACAGCAGAGTTATGGCCATTGATTTAGTTAAAAATGCTACACGATAGGACCTTTACTTTTCATCCGATCTTTACCAAACTTTACCAGATTGTTGCTATTAATGAAAGCTTGGACAAGTTTGAAAATCAGCCATAGCAGACTAGTAACAGTGGAGTTTGATTTAGTTAAAAATGCTATATTTTGCCTCGTTAAGATGATAGGGCCATCATTTCTCATCTGATCTTTACCAAACTTTACCAGATTGTTAATAGCAATGAAAGCACAGAAAAGTTTGAAAACCAGCCAGATTGGACCATTTATACTGGAGTTATGGCCCTTGATTTTCTGAAATATGCTATATTTTACCTCGTTAAGACGATAGGGCTTCATTTTTCATCCGATCTTTACCAAACTTTACAAGCTTGTTACTATCAATGAAATCTCAGACAAGTTCAGACAAGTTCATAAACCAGATTGGACCAGTAACAGCGGAGTTATGGCCCTTGATTTAGTTAAAAATGCTATATTTTGCCTCGTTAAGGTGTTAGGGCCTTTATTTTTCATCAGGTCTTTTCCAAACTTTACCAGATTGTTAATCTCAATGAAAGCTCGGACAAGTTCGAAAACCAGCCAGCTTGGACAGCTAGTTCTGAACCCCTGGCCGGATTTAAACGAAACTTTTTAGGGAGAATCAGTTCCAGGTCTAGTTGTGAATGTCATCGCCGTGTTCCAGTTGAATGATTTTTGGCAGAGTTATGGCCCTTTAAAAGTTTTAGTACACAAACATTGTCTGGACTAGTTCTCCTGAACCCCTCGCTGGATTTCAACATAGCTTTGCAGGGATGATCAGCACCAAGCCTAGTTATGCATATCATCACCATATTCCGGTTTACTTATTTTTGGCCCTTTAAAGTTTTTTGGTACACAAACTTTTTCCGGACTATTTCTCCTGAATCCCTGGCCGGATTTTAACAAAACTTGGCAAAATGATCAGTATCAAGCCTACTTGTGCATATCATCAGCATATCATCACCATATTCCGGTTGAATGATTTTTGGCAGAGTTATGGCCCTTTAAATATATTTAATACACAAACTTTGTCCAGATTAGTCTCTTATGAACTCCTTTCCGGATTTCAACGAATCTTGGCGGGAATATGAATAGTACCAAGCCTAGTTGCACCTATCATTGACGTGTTCTGGTTGAATGATTTTTGACCCTTTTAAGGTTTTAATGCACAAACTTTGTCCCAACTAATTCTCCTGATCCCTTAGTCGGATTTCAACGAATCTTGGCAGGAATGATTAGTATCAAGCCTAGTTGCGTATTTCGTTGTAGTATTCCAGTTGAATTAATTTTTGCAGAGTTATGACCCATTTAAAGGTTTTAATACACTTACTTTGTACAGACTAATTCTCCTGAACCTCTGGCTGGATTTCAACGAAACTTGGCAGGGATGAACAGTACCAGGTTATATATATTATCGCCATGTTCCGGTTGAATGATTTTTGAAAGAGTTATGGCCCCTTATACATAAAACTTTATCGTTATCCAGTAGAGCATCCACAGGCCCTCTTGGGCCTCTTGTTCTATATCACTCGCATATTTTCAAATTACTATTAATAATTATTTGAAAGCAATTTTTTTTAGCATGGATGTTTTCTATTACTATATACATGCTGATTATTATATAAATAAACTTGCCCATAAAAAAAAGAAAACAAAGATTTCATTATCTATTATTTAAGCATTGGTTTAAAGTCAAAATGATACTGGAAACATGAATCAAAGTGCTAATTAATCTTCAAGTGTGTCCTGTTAAAGGGTATTAATTTCAATAGTTAGCTATTACACAGCCAAATGAACTGATGGCTTTAAAATAACTTTAAATGCAGTGAATTCACAAACAGCCTTCATGTGGCACTTCAAAGGAAATAAAAATGATTGCATTTGACATGAAAGTTTAAAAGGTTTGGAGTAGTCTAATTGGAAAGTGTTAGTTATCACACATTAAAGGGACACTGCAAGGTTGAAGTATTTATCAGGCATTGTTTGTTTGTTTGAATGTTGGTTTATGTCCGTTTTAGCATATGTTAGGCCATATATGATGGTCAATTTATAGCTCACCTGAGCCAAAGGCTCAAAGTGAGCTATTGTGACAACTTTATTTTCCGCCGTCCGTCTGTCCGTTAGCTCTTGGTTAAACAACTTCTCCTTTTGACAATTTTGATCAAATTTCACATGGATTATATCGAGGTCAAATTATTCTAAACTTATACAAATTAGGTCAATGCGACATCCACGATAGCCACCATTACCATATATGTTCAAAACCTTAAAAAATCTTCTTCACAAGAACTGCTGAATAGATTCTGACAGTGTTTGTTTAAAAATGATCGCCATCTCCTAGGCTACAAAGTTGTACAAACAAAGTTCCTAGGGTCAAAAATGGCTGTGCCCCGGGGTTCCAAAATGTGTATACGGAGATTTTACATGTTTTACATAGACTTATATAGGGCATTGTAAACAACATCTCCTCAGAAAACCCTTGACCAATTTTGACCAAAATTCACATGGACGATACTAAAGTCAGTGCCTTCCAAAATTTTACAAATTAGGTTAGTGTGACATCCAAGATGGCCGCCATTACCATATATGGTCAAAACCTTAAAAAAACTTCTTCTCAGGAACTGCTAAACAGATTTTGACAGTTTTTGTTTATAACACAAGTTTTACAAACAAAGCTTCTAAAGTAAAAAATGGCTGTGTTTCTATATGTAGATTTTACATGTTTTATATAGACTGATATAGGTCATTTGTAAACGATATCTCCTCAGAAACAGCTCGACCAATTTTTACCAAATTTTCACTTGGACGATACTGATTCAATCTTTCCCAAACTTCTTTAATTCGGAGCTGAGGGGCCATTGTTAAATCAGTTTTACATAGAGTTATAGGGTAGAACTTCAAAAATCTTCTTCTCTGAAACTACAAGAGATAAAGTGTTGTTTTTTTTTTATTTATTATCAGCTTTAATATGGATCCTCTACTAAGTTTGTTCAAATTTGGCCCTGCCTCAGGGGTCACAGTTTTACATAGACTTATATAGGGAAAAACTTAAAAAATCTTCTTCTGAAATTAAAAGAGCCAAAGGTTTAATTTTTAGCTCTACTGATCAGAGACTACTCCTCTGAAACAACTGAATGGATTTTCATTAAACTTTATAGAAATGTTGCCCATGAAGTCTAGTTGATCCTAGCAAAATTTCATGTTGATGTGAAATCCAAGATGGCCGCCAAATCTAAAAATAGAATTTTAAAAAACAAGTTTGTAGCGACTACTTCTTGAAATCTCGATATTGATATGAGACTTTTTCTAAAATGATCAGCATGATATGATGTTGGTCCTTGTCGAAAATCGTTTTGATTCGATGTTAAACATGGCTGCCAGTGGCCATCTTTGTTTACATACAGTTATTTAGTAAAAACTTGTAGCGACTACTCCTCTGAAACTACTCAACGGATTTCCATGAAACTTTACAGGAATGTTGCTCTTGATGTCTAAATGATCCTAGCAACATTTCAGGTTGGTCAGAAATTCAAGATGGCCACCACAGCTAAAAATAGATTTTCAAAAAACAAGTTTGTAGCGTGTACTTCTTGAAAACTATAAGTGTTATTGATATGGGACTTTTTCTAAAATGATCAGTATGGAATGATGTTGATCCTTGTCGAAAATTATTTTGATGCGATGTTAAACATGGCCGCCAGTGGCCATCTTTGTTTACATAGAGTTATAAAATGAAAACTTGTAGCGACTACTTCTCTGAAACTACTTGACGGATTTTCATGAAACTTCACACAAATGTTGCTCTTGATGTCTAATTGATCCTAGCAAAATTTCAGGTCGGCCGGAAATTCAAGATGGCCACCACGGCTAAAAATAATTTTTCAAAAAACAAGTTTGTAGCGACTACTTCTTGAAAACTATAAGTGATATTGATATGCGTCTTTTCCTAAAATGATCAGTATGACATGGTGTTGATCCATGTCGTAAATTATCTTGATTCGACGTTAAACATGGCTGCATCTTTGTTTACCTAGAGTTATATAATGAAAACTTGTAGCGACTACTCCTCTGAAATTACTTGAAGGATTTTCATGAAACTTCACACAAATGTTGCTCTAGATGTCTAATTGATCCTAGCAAAACTTCAGGTCGGCCAAAAATTCAAGATGGCCACCACGGCTAAAAAAAATAGATTTTCAAAAAACAAGTTTGTAGCGACTACTTCTTGAAAACTATAAGTGATATTGATATGGGACCCTGGGGTAAAATTTGGCCCACCCACTGAGGAGCCACAGTTTTACGTAAACTGATATAGAGGAAAACTTAAAAAACTTCTTCTTTGAAACTACAAGAGCTAACAGTTTAATATTTTGAATTTATTATCAGCTTATGTTCCTCTACAAAGTTTCTTCAAATGGTGACCCTGGGGTCTAATTTGGGCCCTCCACAGGGCTCACAGTTTTTCATAGACTTATATATACTATAAAAATTGTACAAATGAAGTTCCTAAGGTAAAAATTGGCTGTGCCCCAGGGTTTCCTATCCATTCATTTCCATACAACATTCTCTGTAAATATGAAGAACCAAGTTTTGCAACTTTACCTTATGTCATAGAAAGTTTTCAATCTAGTAATCAATTGCACTTGTTTTCCTCTTCGCAAAAATTCTCAGGTGAGCAACTCAGGGCCATTTGTGAGCAACTCAGGGCCATTTGGACCTCAGGGCCATTTGGAGCTCTTGTTTGTGTGTTAAGGTCATTTCACATCGAAAACGAAACGAAATCGAACTGAAAAAATTAGGATGTACTACCACAAACGAGGGTTTCCACATATACGCTGAAACCGAAAACGAAACGAAAACATGTACGAATTAGATTTCTAATTTTTTCGGATTCGGTCTCAAATATATCGCTTTTTTAAGAGATTCGGATCAAAATTCGGCTTTTATGTGAAAGCACTAACTCATTCCGAAACGACAAAAAACGGCTTCGGTTCGGTTTCGTTTCGGTTTCGGTGTATATGTGAAATGGCCTTTAGAGGCAGACCACTCCATTTTTCCTGGGTTACTAAGAACCATGCAGTACTGTATTGTCAAAATTCACACCTTCTTTATCATGAATTAAAATGTGCACCTTGATGTATTAATGTAAAGACTGCTTTATACATATACTCAGTTGCAAAAGAAAGTGGACACTTTGAAAATGTTACTTTACACCCTAATCCTCTTTATCAAGCGACAGTCCCTTAATGATTCTACCTATTGAAAAACAAATGACAACATGATATTGGCAATGGAATGATAAAAACTTTGGTACCAAACATGGCATATTCATTTTGGAATTGTCAAAATAATTCTTAAAAAACTTTATACAATTAAATCTAAACAAAACTAAGTGTCCACTTTCTTTTGCAACTGAGTATATATATAGAAGGTAATAAAATTTAAATTATTCAAATATTTCTTAATAAATATTTGTAAATATTTGCAAGATATGTGGAAAAACAAAGTGACACTGGAAGTTTTTCAAAACAAACACGATTTCTGCATGTCCCTTTAAGATATTTATACCCCCACCCCGCAAATGAAGTCCAGCAAACGAAGTCTGAGAGAAGGTACATTGTATACAGTAGTCACTGTTGCAGTCTGTTGGTCTGTTGGTCTGTTGGTCTGTCGTGCGGTCTGTTGAATCTTGTGGAGCGAACTACTTCTACTGTTTTCAAGATATGGAATTGAAACTTTGTGTACATGATAACATGTTATGTAATTAAAACTTTGTGTACATGATAAACATGAAATGTACATGTACGTGACACAATTTTGGTGTGGCTCAGTCAGTGCCATGCAGAGTTATTGCCCTTGATCTTACCAAAAAATAGTTTGCGGGGGTATTTATCACCTTCTGTGATAGTTCTAGTTTTTTCTGCAATCAATCGTTTTCCCACAAATTATAAGACCAGATTAAACAAATATGTAAGGTTCATGTTTCATAACTGTCCATGGCCTTAAGTGTGTTTTGTTTGTACCAGAAAAATTTGTATATAAAACAATCCTGCTGTAGATACTAGAGATATTATTCTCTGTTGCATCTAGGAGAATTGATTGGTTCCCTGTTGTATGTATATCTAAGAAGTGATTGGTTCCCTATTGTATCTACAGGTGTTTGGTATCTAAAAGTGTTTGGTTCCCTGTTGTATCTAGAAGTGATTGGTTGCCTGTTGTATCTAGAATTGATTGGTTCCCTGTTGTATCTAAAGGTGTTTGTCTACAAGTGTTTAGTTCCATGTTGTATCTACAAATGTTTGGTTCCCTGCAACTGTTTGTTTCCCAGTGTTTAGTTCCCAGTTGCATCTAGGAAAATTGATTGGTTCCCAGTTGTATTTAAGAGAAGTGATTGGTTCCCAATTGTATCTGAGAGAAATGATTGTTTTCCTGATTTATCTAGATACATGTACTTTATACTTATCAGAGGGTTTACTTTTTGAGAATGTTTAACAAAATCTACCATGCACAAATTACATAGTTTTGTTGCTAATGGCGCAGCACAATTATATTCTTAGGTGCATTTGCAGCCGTAACTTTAAACAAAACCTAGAGAAGTCAATATTCTCACGCCATCATTCAGCCTGTGCCATCAATTGTTTGTGTTTCAACAAACCTGTACAACAAAAATGAATTAATGGTAAATTGCCTTGAAATATAACTTAATATTTTTATGATGTTTCATTTGTAATAGTCTAGTGCTGGCAATCAATTGTTTGAGATGTACAATTAGCTGCTTCAGGTCTCCAGAGATGGTCTCACATCACCATTAGAAGGGCTTTATAGTTTGGTAATTGGCTTTCAAAGGACTTGAAGAGACTTCACCATGGTTCAGGGAAGGTCTCACATTACCATGGATTAAAACTGTAGTTCAGTAATTGTCTCCCAGAGAAGGTCTCACATCAATGGAATGGAATTTAGTATTTGGCCTCTAATGTCTCCCAGAGAAGGTCTCACATAACCATGGAATGGCTTTGTAGTTCAGTAACTGGTTTTCAAATGTCTCCAGAGATGGTCTCACATCACATGCACATGGTTTGAGACCGTATCTGGAGAACTTTGAAAGCATTACTGTGGCATGTCTTTGTAGTTCATTAACCTTTCTAAGTTATGTTGGGTTTCAGAGGTCTCTCAACAAACAATAATTTCCAAAGTTGATATCCTTTTCCAATATAATTATCAAATTGTCATAATACTGTAGGTATAACATATAGATACAAATCGTATTGAAGCCTGTGAACTAACTACTGATAGTTCTATGTATTATGTTAATTACTGGTGGTTTTGTACACTATATATCACAGCAAATTAATTTACTGATGATTTTGTTCCCATATCGCAAGCATTTATTTAAACAACTGATAATTCTGTGCAACATATCACAGAATATTTAAGTACTAATAGTTTGGTACAGCATATCATAGAATATTAATCTACTGATAGTTCTGTAAACCATATCACAGAATATTATTCTGCTAGTTCTGTACACCATATAAACAAGGAATATTAAACTACTGACAGTTCTGTACACCATATCACAGAATATTAAATTACTGATAGTTCTCTACACCATATCACAGAATATTAAACTACTGATATTCCTGTGCAACATATCACAGAATTTTAAATTACTGATAGTTCTGTACACCATATTAAAGCATATTAAACTACTGAGAGATAGGTATATAACTGTTTACAGAATATTAAACTGCTAATTGATATGTACATCAAATCTGTACACCATAACACAGAATATTAAATTACTGATAAGTCTCTGTCCCTATCTATTATCTAGTGAAACCACAGCCAAAGGAACAAACATGAGCGCACCAGCACAGCATGGAAAGTACACCATATCACAGAATATTAAACTATACCAGAGACATAAATTACTTCTCAAATCACTGACTATACTGATAGACCTGTTCACTGTTCTGTACACCATAAATGCTACTGATAGTTCTGTGATACCGGCTGCTAATGGTTAGAATGTGACACTGAAAGTGAGCTAGGCTGTAATGGACTAGAAACTCATTATGGTTGTTTATTTGTGAAACTCAATCTTTACTATTTTTTAATCTCTACATTCTTAAATATATATATTTAACAAGATTCTAACATCAGTGTGGAATGTGAAAATATTGGAACTAATTGGATGTACTCACACTGCAGCCTATAACTTTGTATAATGAGGGGCCATTGAGGGCAGAAAATGGTATATAAAAGAATACATTTCAAAAATGCTTGCACACAGAACTGAAGAATGACAGAAATTTAATGACTGCAAATTAATCAGTGGCATAGCTAGCCTCAAATGGGCATACAGGCCCTTGTTCCCTGAAAATGTGATACAGTGTTCCCTTGTTCCCCCAAACTATTTTGATTTGTTCCCTCAAAATATTTTCCAATGTTCCCTTGTTCCCCAAAAATATTACCAATAACAGAAAATGTCCCTTTGTTCCCCATAAATAAATGGCCACGTTCCCTTGTTCCCCAAACCCCCTGGGAGACTCTCAGGACTTTGAATTGAATTGAATTGAATGTTGTTTAACGGCTCATCAACACAGTATAGGTTATTTAGAGCCGCCCCAGAGAGAGGGGAAGGATACATAGGAATCCGGGAACCTGCCCTACTCTTATTATCGAATAGATTCCTATGGTTCTTTAACGTGCTCGGAAGATAGACCGATACACGGGACCGCCCGGTTTACGTCCCCATCCGACGGACGAGGGTAAGGTAAAGTGTCTTGCCCAAGAACACACCGACGGAACTCAGTGGCACCACGGAGGATTGAACCCGGGGCCTCCGGTTACAAATCCGCCGCGCTACCGACTACGCCACGCCAGCCCCTCTCAGGACTTTGAGAAATGTGTCTAATACTGTCTGTAGTTTATTGTTACCATGATGGTAGTGACTGTTCTGTTCAGTGTTAATTTATTCACCAATCAGCTATTCATGGCATCCATTTCTACTCCTGTCCCCGACTGTAAGTGTATTTGCTTTAATTGCTGAGTATAATGTTTCCATTAAATGTTTCATCAGGAGAGACACTTTTATCAGTCTACACCTAATGTAAAAGCTGCCAGGTAACTGGCACAGATGTGTGTTTGAAGCACCTAAAGTGTGTGTTTTATGCACTAGGTTTGTATCACCAGGGGAGGTGCGTGGGGGTATTGCTGCCCAGGAAATTAGACAACACTGATGACAATGGGGTAGGGAACCTGGTACCAATATGGGATATTTGATACTGATATAAGTTGCTTCTACCCAGGGAATTAGACATTTAAATATCCAGTATACACCCTTTATCTGTTGTTACTTTTTTACTTGGGATTAGTCCAAGTTTAGTGTTGCTCCCATGCATACAGTATTATTTGTGTTTTTCACCTGGCAGTTGCACTGCATATGATGCATACAACACTTATCTGTGTTTCTTACCTGATATAGTCAAACACTCTGAGGCAATGCAACACTAATCTGTGCTTCTCACCTGGGATTTGTACAGCCTAAGATGTATTCAACACTTGTCTTTGCTACTTACCTGTTTACCTGGGATTAGTCAAAACACTGATGCATGCAACACTAATCTGTGTCTCCCACCTGGGATCGGTTCTAGTTAAGTGGTATTAATGCATCACTCCTACCCCCATGTAAACATAAAGATTTGTTTTCATTTCAAACACCACCCAAACTCAGACATAGGGAGACACTAATAGGTTGGAGTTGCTCATTGTCAACTCCAGCAGCATTTCTCTTGTGGATAGAAGTGGACTACTTTAGTAGATGTGGAAGGTGCGATAGAAGTGGACTATTTTAGCAGATGTGAACAGTGAAACGGTGAGATAGAAGGTCTACTTTAGTTGATATGAAAGGTGAGATAGAAGTGGACTACTTTAGTTGATGTCAAAGGTGAGATAGAAGTGGACTACTTTAGTTGATGTGAAAGGTGAGATAGAAGTGGACTACTTTAGTTGATGTGAAAGGTGAGATAGAAGTGGACTACTTTAGTTGATGTGAAAGGTGAGATAGAAGTGGACTACTTTAGTTGATGTCAAAGGTGAGATAGAATTGGACTTATAATTATCAAATGTGAAAAGTGAGTTAGAAGCAGTGTATTAGGCAGAAATTCAAGAACTGATCAGAACTGGGTGTGCAAATATGCAAACCTGGTGTGCAAAATAATTTGCTAACACGTGTTACGCGCCAATTCGCGCCAAGTTGTTGTCTTATAATGGGGCAGACTGAATGGGGTAATGTATTTTCACAGATAAAGGTGAAAAAGGTGCAGTTTAGATCATCTTTCTTTTATAAATGTATATAAAACATAACAATATTGAGAAAGTAAGAGTTTGAAAGAGTTTTTGTTTAACCCACCCACTCCTCCAAATGTTGGCCGCGATTTTTCAAAAACGTCCATGCAAAAGACGGCTGCAAAGTTGGCTGGCTAATACACTGGGTAGAAGTGGACTTATAATTTCGTAGATGTGAAAGGCGAGATAGAATTGGACTTATAATTTAGTAGATGTGAAAGGTCGGATAGAATTGGACTTATAATTTAATTAGTAGATGTGAAAGGTGAGATAGAATTGGACTTATAATTTAGTAGATGTGAAAGGTGGGATAGAATTGGACTTATAATATAGTAGATGTGAAAGGTGGGATAGAATTGGACATAATTTAATTAGAAGATGTGAAAGGTGAGATAGAATTGGATTTATAATTTAGTAGATGAGAATTGGACTTATAATTTAGTAGATGTGAAAGGTTTGATAGAAGTGAACTTATAATTTAGGAGATGTGAAAGGTTTGATAGAAGTGAACTTATAATTTAGGAGATGTGAAAGGTGAGATAGAAGTGAACATATAATAGCTACAGAACATAGATGTGAATTTAGGGTGAAACCAAGAATTGACCACTTAGGTAAATGTGGGTAAATGTGAAAGGTGAGATAAATTGGACTATTTAGTAGATGTGAAAGGTAAGGTCCTCTTGGGGTACTATTTATTATTTTACTGAGGCTGTAATTGCTGTAACTGTTCCTTGGGAGTAGAAAATGTTGTGGGTTCGGTTTAGTTTATAGTTTAATTATGTGACAAGTTTTGTTTTATTACCGGAATCTGAGAGTCTAGAATAAGTAAATGTCAAAGATCACCAGTACTTAGTCATTAGCACTCCAGTGGCTTACGACACATTCCACTACACATTCCACTTGCTATCTGCACGGATGTGTGGAATACTGCTGCGTGTGTTGCTCAGGTGTGTTACTCGAGTAAATTATAATTGTTGACTCATGATACATTTACTAAGTTAAACGCTATAATGTTATTATATTATTACTGTGGTTCCCTAATAGTACAGCACTTCCCCTAATAGAAGCATCACCCCCCCCACCACCAGTGTATTAGGCAGGAAATGCAGTTTTGGGTGTGTTATTCTAAAAACTGGGTGTGCATGTGATGCCAGCGGCATCACGTGAGGCACGAAGTGCCGAATGGGGTGGGGTGTGGGAGGGGTATCCCCTCCCGCCAGGGGGGTATGGGGGGACTCCCCCGATTTTTTTTTAAATACTAGGCTTCATTTGCTGCATTTTGGGAGTATTTTATGATTTAAATATGTTTGAAATTCTGTGATTTTGATGGAGGATTTCTATTAAGAATGAGAACAAAACACTCTTTGATTCACTATTTTTTCTTCATTATTTGTTTTCCATAATCTAATACCACCTATGACGGTTTAGCATATATAAATGTAAGGCCTCGTTAAAAGGGAATTCTCCAATGTCTTGCTTATTGTATGAGAGTCTGATTAATTGATCTAGTCTCTCTATAGAGAGCCGACATCTAAAACGGGTCTTGATCCTGTTCTGGACACTGAAGCTCCTTTCTGCCTCGGCATTGCTTGGCATCACTAAAAGGGCAATCAACATCAACTTGAACATTTCTGAAATATATTAAATCCCACATTGATTCTGCGTGTGTGCATAGTGTGCGTGTTTGTGTGCATATTGTTGTGCGTGTGTGCATATTGTGCATGTTTGTGGCAAAAAAGATTGTGGGAAAAAAGAGTGTACATAAGGCTTTGGGGCTAAACAAATAACAGTAGTACATGTACATTTAATTATGAGTTATTTTTTATCTTTTTGATACAGAGATAATTTATTTGAACAATTCTAAAAAGAAAATACCAATCCTGATGTTTTCCCTTAAATGGCGTATAATTGTCAATCATTACTTACATGTAGCATACTTACATGTAGCATTAGAATGTTGCTATAGTTGTATTGACTGGTCATCTGTTCAGATTTAGAAAATTTTGCAATTGTGAGATTTGTTTCAGTTTCAAAGATATGTATTTATATAATTTAATAACTGGACTAATCAGTCAGTATGTTAGATTAACAATTGACTTGACAACTCAGACTAGTTAGATTTTAGACTCAGTTACTGGACTTACAAGTTGTATATTATTTTAAGCTACTAGACTTAACAGTATGTAGTGTAAACGAATCGCCTGGACTAATCAGTAACTATGTAAGAATAATTGACTGGACTTGTCAGTTAACATGTTTATGCTTACCAGGGTAAATAACCCGATTTGGCCTATTGGCACCTCCAAACATCCTCTCAAACGCCTGATCAGGGCGATAGTAAACAGAGATCGCATCATCCAAGTCGTCTCCCTGCCGATGTTCATAGAGTAGTCTTTTGAAAAGACGAAACTCTCCCCGGGCCATGGCTTGATCTATAAGAGGGTCATGCTGTCTACCGTCAGCTCCCACCTTCCTCTCACCGAAATGACCCAGTAAGACATCCACATGTTGCTGCCCCCACCCATCTAGATTCGCGGCCACCTGAGGATATGCTCCTGGCTGAAATATCTAAGAGAACATTGCCAGCTTAACTATATATATAGTAATAAATAGCATTAGGACATATTTATGAATTACTTCATTGTTTGTACCATTGTAAATTTAAATGAATGAATGAATGGTGTTTCACTGCTGTAGAAATTTAGTGTGAGTATAAGCGTTTATTTATCCTCGTTTTGTATTGGGCATTTTTATTGAGCAGGCCTCGTTTGTTTTGTCTCATCTGAAGTACTGATCAAGTGTGAAATTCGTTCTTTTAAGAATTTCGAGAATCAATCCAAATTTGGTGTTTGGGATAGAACGCACAATCCCTGTATGACTTAACTGAAGAGCTAACCATTACACCACAACCACACCGTGTTTATTGCTTTATTGAATAAGTTTATTGCATGTTAGTCAGAATGGTTTAAAACATTCAACATGTAAAAAGGTTAATGTTTTTACAGAGCATAACATATGTTCATATCTAAATTCTATGATTTACCTGCATCGCGTCCATCAAGTCGATGTTTGGGAATCGCCCACGAATATTGTCAGTGACAGCATTGATGAATGACTCTTTATCCTGGAGGAATTGCTGGCGTTGATCAAGGTGGTCATTTCTCTCACGCTCAGTCTTGAGTTGGACGGTGAAGTATTTATCATGGTCCAGGTGTTGGAAGAAGGCCCCAAGATACTGGTCATCATGTGTTTTCAGTCCCTCAAGTGTGTCCAGGACTCCGCTAATCTGTCAGTATTAGAAAAAAAAAAGCTTCAAAACAAACTCAGCAATGAGTCAATTTTTACCACTCGTAATTTGAAAAAACCGAGCAACTAAATAAATATCTAAAATAAAAATCCTCTTACAAATAATATACAAATTGCTACTTAGTGTTTCTCAATACAAACTTGAAATTTTTAGCTGGCACTATGGTTTGCTTATATGCACACATTACCTTGAAACTGGAAATTATTATATACAGCTGAATGTTTGAATTTACCTGTGATCTAATTGACATAAATGATATGTCCCTGTACTGAAAAACACGGCTAAGGTGGTTGATAACCGCCAATACATCTCCCACCAGGTGCAGGAGTGCCACGTACTTGTATGACCGAAGTTGGGAGTGAAGCCCAATAGATGTGGGGTCACCCAAGGTTGCTTCCTCTTCCAAAAGTAGCATGAGAGGCTCAAAGTTGTGGATTACTGCACGAACAGCTTCCCCTAGGCAGAGCCATCTAATTTCGAACACCTTTAAAAATGATCACATATTATATACATGTTTTTCAAATAGCTCATTAACAAATATAAAACAGTTTCAAGACGACTTTAAGGATTTGTCCCGATTTGAACATTGTATAAGTGTTGTTTTTTCCCAGTTCCATTCTCAAGGTAACTGCAGCTTAGTAAACATTCAGCAAACTATGTAACATCAAATTATCTTTTGAAAGTCTACCAAATAAGTTTAGCATTTGCTCAATAATACATACCCTCTTAAACCTAAGATGTTTGTAGACTGGTCCTCCACGATTTTCTCCTCCCACATCCTCTCCGTCCTCTCCGTCTTCTCCATCTCCATCTTCCACTAATGCCAGTAGCTTGGAAATGTCTTTAAACTTCTGCAGGCGATTGGGGCTATTATTTACATGTTGGTATATTTGTCCAACAATCACCTGCAGAGTTTTGACATTTCGGACACCACTGGCAGCTTTACTCACCGCAAGATGGAGTCTGTGGTTTACACAGTGGATAGCCACACAGAAGGGGTTGGATAGTTTGTGTAATCCAACTACCCCGTTCTTTTCACTAATCATAACCTGGGCCCCATCCATAGCCAGTCCAATGATCTAAATTGTAGGATTAACATTATAGGGTTGAATTTGTAATAGGACTCAGTTGGGGGCATGTAAATAGATAGGTTGATAAGCGCGTTACTACTGTCTCGCCGCAGAGCTAGCTTTTATGGTGATATCGGTCCGCTTCACATGCAAGGGGTCCCGAGTTCAACCCGCTGAGTGCCTTAAATATTTATATGTAATTTTTCATTGTATTTTTTCCAGTCCGATTACAAATTCATGTTTTGTAGTTTATTGAAGTCTTACTTTCCTAATTAAACATAGTTTAAACTTCAATAATGAAACAACTAGTAATTCTTATAACCATACTTCTGGTTTGAAATGCAATTTGTTGTTCAAATGTTACAATGCTCACTATCGTCATCGTAACTGGACTCCTGTGTTGTCAATGTAACATCGTAAATACATAAGTGGTGCGAGGTTGAATTACTAATTACATGAACATGAAGTCAGTCAACCATTACCAGTAGTTATCAACTTAAGCTCTTTTATTACCTTCTTTGTTTCAATACCGTATGCATCAAATACACCCTCCAGACAGCGATAGACGGTCACTGCCTTACCGTCTGAGATGGTCTCGATCTTGAGGTACGTGGTTTTTACCGACTCCCCAGCAAGGAATCGAACAATGAAAACCACATGCTTTTCGCTGGAGCGATCTGTTGATTCGTCTAACCCAACAGCTATAAATGGTGATCTCTTTAAACACAGAACGGTTCTTTTCACAAGTACCTGCAACATAGGTTATGAACCATAATCGTTAGCAGTTTAAAGTTGCTATATCTTTTGGTCATGACATAATTATATGCATTTTACAGGCATCTTGCTTATTGAAAAAGCAGCATTAAAACATGTTCATCAGTAATACTCAGTCGTTAACTGTAATTAACAGTATTAGAAATTCTAAGAGGGCTTCAAGGATGTTGGTTTTCCAACGTACGAGTGGATATCATGTTAGACACGGAATCCGGAGATCACAGGTTCGTCGGATAGGGACGTAAGAAATCAGAGCAATATTCGATAGTAAGAGAAGGGCATGGTTCACAATCACCTATGCACACTTCCCTCTCTGGGGAGGCTCGAAATAACCTAATATTGTGATGACCCGTGTAACAAAAGCAAATCGTATTAGGCATAGCCTTTGATTATATATCAAATACAAACATTTTACATTTAGATGGTAGGTTACGCTTACAGATTGTGTAGTTTCATGATAATAAATAAATTTAATAAATATAGCTTCTGAAGTTGATAACGTCATTATCGTCTTCATATGGTACCTCATTCATTGCAGTCAGAAGTAGATTAAATGACCACGGTGATTCTTTGGTAGAATTCCCTCCCCTTCGTAGTTGGCAAATATCTTTAGAGCCATTCTCTCGCTGTAGATTGAGAAGTGATGGATATTTTCTGTTTGGGACCTCCTCAACTGCTAGCCAGTACGCAGTTTTTAAAGCTGCAATGTACGATGCCTTCTCCTGTTCGTCCATCTCCTTTCTCGTTTCATGCAATGATGGTTGTGCTGAATCAGCTCCAACTGCAGCCCGCATGTGACCCTCTGATGTCATATGAGTGTAGAGGGATTTTTTCCTTAATGATAAAAAGTAAACAGTCTACCATAGTGAAGTGGCTGTAAGAGTCAAGCGTGTACAACAGATGCAATCTTACATCACACATATACGTTATGTACTCTACTTAAATTCTTATTCATAAAGGTGGCGTGTTATAGCGCCATGGTAGGCACAGACTATGAAACCATAAGAGATATGATTTTTAACAGCCAAGCTTGAACATGACAGCCAATGATCCAAAGCCAGATCAATTCCAGCTCATGAATCTAGCAGGTCGATAACATGTGTATCATATGCATGTACATACATTGGTTAATTCTTAGCTAATTATGTATAATAATTACAATACTTTCTAGGTAAACCGTTTGCAGCAAAATACCTGCACCGTGTGGTTGACGGGGTAGAATACAACCACTGCAATATCACATGCAGAGGGGTAGGACCCCCACCCCACCAATTGATATTCCTTTTGTCATTTTTTATCATGCTCATTCAAGGTCTTTATCATAACACTGCATATGCAAATGAGGACAGGTGGCTCCATCGTAAATGGAGTGTCTACTATAGAATTTGCAGTTCTGCAGGTAAGAATCAATGTTCTAGGCCCATTCTCCATATTTTTATCTTGATGTAAATGGAGGATGCACCTCGCACGTTCATTCCTGTTAGGCGCCATATTACCTTTCATGTTTTGGTGCATCTTAAAACCCAATTCAATTCAGAAAAATACCTGAAATTATCAGTTCCAACTGATGACCAAATTCCTTCCATTTTTGCGTCACAGCAGAAGCGGCACCTCATTACATTTTCAGTTGTGCTGTAAACTAGCCACTTCTTGAAGTCTGTATCTTCAAGCCAACCCTTTACAAACTTTACAGTCCGCTTTTTAGCCATGTGAGCGGGAAACAGTTGTTCTGCAGTTAAGGCGGCTACAGGTGGTTCACTGGTTGAGCTGAGAGCAGGCTGTTGACTGATTGAGATGGGGACAGGTGGTTCAGATGGTTGACATGGAACTGGAGGCATAGCTTCAGTATGTCGAACCGAAAGTGACTCTGAGATCGAAATGTCCGGTTCTACCGGAACAGATTCCTTAGCCCTCTTCTGAAATGCAGTTTTTTAATAGCTTATGATTGTGAAAAAAATCACCTTAATTTAGTGCACATAATAATAATGTAACTTATTTAAATTTATATATATATTTGTAGTCACTCAGTTACAAAAATGACAAACGGATAAATTAAATCTAAAAATACATCTCACTTGACCAAACAGTCTATGAAGAATTGTTTCAAAACTCGTGGCATTACTGTAAGAATCATTTCGCCAATAATATGGTAGAACTGGTGTGAAAATTGACATTATATACGCCTAGGATCTTGGATAGAATAAGGAAGACAAGTTGAAAACTCAAAGTTGTATTGAAATATATTCATGCAGATTTAAAAGTAAAAACTATTCGGAATTTTTAATTAATCGAGAGGCTAATTGTAATGCTGATACCAAGATACAAGATTGCCATGTGTCCCTTTAAGCTCAGTATGCCTACATATATATAAACAAAAAAGCAATTTAAAAAAATGTATTACAAGTTTTACTGCCGTAACCCTATAAAAAAATAATTCTGTAGTTCGATTCTAGTTTCGATAGTGTTGACCGACTTATTAATAAAAAGACAACACCTGTTCTCTTAATTTATTTATCGAACGCATGCGTGACATTCAGTGACGCATACTTTGTTTTCATTTGGTGAACTCGCAAAACTGGAATTCCCCAAAGTTAAAAACAGAAGATGTTACTTTGGTTCCCTGATTATGTGTTCGTCCCGTCGCTAAATAATACGACAGCGCAGTAGAGAAATTGAACCAGCCAAGATTAGCTATAATTAGAACTGCTCAAATACACTCACGGAACTGCTTCGCCGATGTCCGTAACCGAATTATTGCAATCGGAACTGGCTCAGCCCTTTCTCCGATAATTTACGGAAATTAGCGAGTTTGTACGATCGGAATTATTGGATAGGGCAGTCCCGGTTGTGCACGCGTGCAGAATTAGCTTTATGCAAATTAAATTGAGTTCAAAGGTCATGCAGCTGATTCTGGCCGCGGCCGGCTTGTACATTTCAATGGCGAGGTGTGGTTTAGGGATGGAACAGTGGATGAATGACAGGCCGAGTTGCTTGGCTAAACACGCATTGGGGTTCATATTTATAAATATACATGACTCAGGGTGTGTGATTGTTGGAAACTATTTTTATATTTTGATGCTTTGCAATACGTACCTTCGAAAAGAAACTGGAAATGCTGACTTGGCGCTTCATGTTGTTGATGTTAAATTTCGCGGGTTTGCAACTAGCGCATAGAAAAAGACCGCGCAACTCGAAAAATTCCCGGGAGGTGAATTCGTTTGCAAATTCCACGATTCAGTGGGTGCGGGAAGCGGCGTGAAAACATGATTACAAAATGAAATAATCGGATAATAGTTAAAATTACGGAAAATATTATTGTAAACAAATGACTCTTCTTTACGTAAGCTTGGATGGTTTATATTCAATATATTGAAGGTATTGTAGTACACGGCTTCGCCATTCATTTTCAAGCCGTGCTCGGGATTTTTGGCCGTGTTTTTTCAAATCCGGCCGTGCAAAACACGGCTGCACGGCTGGCTGCCTAATACACTGCCCACCACACACACACACACACACACACACACACACACACACACCAACACACCTCCCCCACCCAACTCTCCCCCTATACCTTTAAAAAATATATATATAAAAAGTTCTTCAAAATTCAATACATATTTGGTGTTTTGTATCCAATAATCAAAAAATCAATAAAAAAAATAAATACATTTTTGATCTTTTATATATATATTCCTAATAATTGTTATTTTTATCTTGGCATTTTGCATATGCTCCCAGGCACTGGTAATAGGGGAAATATCGTATATGGCCATTTAATAATATGACTACCATATAATCCCTAATAAATGCCCCTCGTATAATAAACGCCACCACCCAAACCCCCCCATTTTTTTTAGAATTTTTTTTTTTAAACTTACCAAAAGATGCAAGTTAATCTTTTCATTCACAATGGAACACACAAAATCACAAGAAAACTTAAATCCGATGCATTAATGCAGACTGGATTTTCTTGATAAAGAAAATTATAAATAAAGTCTGATTAAAAGTTAAATTATGTATTTTTGGTCTCAAATAAATGCCCCCCTTTTCAAAAATGTTATGCCCCTAGGGGTGTTTATTAGGGATTATACGGTATATTAATAATTACACCTATAGTAGGAAGCTTATTGTAAGACAAACTGTGCTGTTACAGACCTAATCATTAGGTCTGAGGTTTAATTAAATTGTTTAATTAATGTGAATTTACTTGGTTTAGAGAATCAATGAGTACCGGTATGTAAAAATGAAAGAAAAGGTGTCAGAATGATACTATCTGTTGATGGTATCCAGCTCAAATTTTATCCATAATCATGCTCTATATGTAGGAAAGAAACAGTATTTAGTTCCATGTTCTTTATTATTTTATGATGAAAGCAGTATTGAATACCATGTTCTTATAATATATACTCACTGAAAAAAGGGAGTACCCCGTTTGTTTGCTGGTATTCCCATAGGCCAGTATTTGAGAACGTAGGACAGCTTAAACAGCACTTTAATTAAAAAAGTGTTGATGTTTGTAAGCACACTTTACTGAGTATTAAATATTCCAAACAGTTTCAAATTTTGCCAAACAATAGTCTTTTATGGATGCTATGGAAACTTAAAAGGGAGGTAATTTGATGATTTTTAATAATCAAAATCTGCTACCTACACAATCGGTGTTTTTTTTTTGTGTTTTCTTTTCGGAAGCAACTTATAGAGAATATTGTCTTGAACAAATTTAGGTAATTTAGGTAATTTTCATAGATTTAATGTGTTTTTACCAAAAATGCATGGTTTAGGAAAAAAAGGGGATAACTCCCTTGTGTGCTGAACTTTTCAAAACAATCTTGTGTTTGGACTATCTGGTGGTCTATCTAATTATTCAATATACATCATTAATTAGTTGCTGTCTATATAATAAGTGATAGAGCTGATAGTGCTGCTAAGGCAGCATTAGGTTTACATATATCTAATGCCAAATTACCTTATACTGATTTTAAAAGTTGTATTACACATATATTCGTAACTCTTGGCAAGCCGCTTATGTGATTTGTCTGTGAACAATAACTCCATTCAATTAAACCATTACTCAGAGAATGGCATCCTTTTAGTAGACCCATTTGTCGAGAAGAAGTTTCTTGCATACCTGATAAGGATATACGTCATTTTACAGGGGCTAGATATTTCCATCTCACCTTGCCTAGGGTCGAGATAAAATTCACACGTGCACCAACATCCGGTATGCAGGAAAACATGCAAAACCTTAGTAGCTGGCAGCGTTGACGCACAACATGTCTCTGATATGCAAGAAAAAGAATCTATCATGGTTATTCGGTTCAGATAGAGAATTCCAACCCTCGGTATAAGTGTTTTAATCGGCAGACCCTCGGTTTCATAAAAACACTTATACATCAGGTTGGAATTCCGTATCTTCACCGGATGCCCATGATAGATTCTTATAGTCCTAGCCCGGTGTAGGATAGGGCATACACGTTATATAACTCATTCATATTTATTACATGGTGAGCAATTACCAGAATGCATTACTTGGTCCGAGTATTAACTTTCATACTCCATCCAACCCCTTCTACAACAAGCGAAAACGGGGTTGGCTGGGGTATAAAATAAAACCTAATTTCGGCTTAAAAAAATTGCATATTGTAAAATTAGAACATTTGAAAGGTCATTTTAAACAATGTGACATTTTTCATTAAAAAAAAATGTTTTTAAACGTGTCAACGAAATATCCGTTATAAAATCCTGCTAATATAAGCTTTCCCATCGCTTATAGAATTAATGCGGGAACACGTAATGTATACCCAGTTTTGCACCATTAACACACTTGTTGGAATGTGTAGACTTTGATCCTATGCCGCAAAGGTACTACAATATTAATACTACGAAAGAGTTATTTGATACTATAGATGAGGGTACCGACCCCCTTTTCGTACGCCGGATTCCGACCCATATTAGCCAGTATTCCGTACGCCGGGTTGTGGTACGCCGTACGCCGACATCGCAGTTTTTCATACGCGTACGCCGTATTTTTCTCCAAAAATTTTTTTTCCATCCAAAAAATTTAATTTAAGCTAATTTATGTCTCAGATTGCTGGAAATGCCTTTTCAGAGCACCTAGGTTTCAAAATTTTCAGGGGGGGGGGGGGGGGGGGCATGTCCCCAGACCCACCTAGTTTCTGTAACCCATGGGCTCCCATGGAACCCAAATTATGATAGCCCATAAAATGTGCCCCATTTCACATCAAATTTTGCGTGTAAGCTGTGTTTACAAGTGTATATCTCTTACAATTCTTACCCTATCACAACCAAATTTGGCCATTAGCTTCCTTATAGCATTATCGTAACGGCTGCTTAAGTAATTTTGGTTCCTGTAACCCCTGGGCTCCCATGGAACCCAAATTCTGATAGCCCTTAAAATATGTCTGTTCCACATCAAATTTGCATGTAAGCTGTGTTTACAGTTCTATTTCTCTTACATTTCTTGTCCTAGCTAAACTAAATTTTAGAAATTTTTTTCCTTATAGTATGCTGTAAAGGGCTGGATAAGTAATTTTGTCTTCTGCAAATTCTGGGCTCCCATGGAACCCAAATTGTGATGGCCCATAAAATGTGCAATAAAGGCAGATCTAGGTTTGCATGTAAGCATGTATATATCTATAATTTTGGTTTGGGATTTGTTATAGCATTATGCATCTTATTACTTCACCCATATTGGGGCATGGGCTCCCTCCTCCTCCCCACCTACCCCCCACCCCCACTCCCCTCCACACTTTTTTTTTTTTTTTACATATTCCCCTTTTGTGTTGTTTTGGTGAATTATTACATCGCTTCTTACAAATATATGTTGCCCTCACCCACACCCCCACCCCCACCACTCTCCCACCCCCACCCCGCACCCCACTCAAAACTCTTTTTTTTTTTTACATATTTCTGTGTAGTTTTGGTCAATTCTTACACATAGTTATGTTGTGCTCCCAACCCCACCCCACATTGTTGTAGCCTTGTTTTCTGATGGTATATACTAGCTATAAACTTATTATTCTCTGAAAAATCGAATAGTCGAGCTGCGCTGTTCTCTGACAGCTCTTGTTAATTACTGTACTGCTTCATTTCTTCATCATTTATCAGTTTTTGCCCACAATATGACCTATTTATGTGTCAACGTGCCATAAAACACCATTCATTTCGATTCTTTCATTCTATGTAATAAGGGAAAGAAAAAGGAGAACTTTTTATTTTTGCTCAGTATATTTATGATAGATTCAGTACTTTGAGTATTTGGGTATGATTGAAACACATACCGGTACTATTTGTGTAATGTTTCAAAATTATGATATAAACCTTGAACATTTGTTTCTGTGTGTTTTGAGTTACATGTAAGGCTGGAACAGTTGCTCTTTGAATGATTTGTTTGTATGGTGTTTTACGTCAATTTCAACACATGTAAGGTTATAATTGTATGACAGTCAATTTTTTTTGTGGTGGAGGCAGACCACCCACTTTTCCTTGATAGAACCAGTACTGTACACCTCCCGCCATCCGTAAGAATCAACACTTCCTCACAAGTCGAGCTCCCAGTGGGATTTGAACCCGCAGTGGTGAGAGGTGAATTCATGTTTACAACGCAACATTGTTAACCATTCGGCCACGGAGATGTTCTTTGAATGAATAATTGCCCATATTTGGGTACTACATAAAATCGTTATATATTTGCTTGTTTGTTGTGGGTTTAACGTCATTTTACACCACATTTTAGGCCATGTATGACGTTTGATTTTAAGTGGTGGAGGGAGACCGCCCACATATTCCTGGACTTATTCCTGGGTAAAACCCCCCTGCGAGAAAAGTTCAAGAACTAACAGTTAGTTCTAGAACATTCTAGAACTGTTCTAGAACTTAAAGAACTGTTCTTGAACTAGTATTGAAGTTCAAGAACAAAGTTCAAGAACTTGTATAGTTCTTGAACTTTAATGTTCAAGAACTGATATTAGTTCTAGAACTGTTCAAGAACTGACGTTAGCTCTAGAATGGTTCAGGATTTGCAATTCTGCCCTTGGTTAAGGTTCATGAACTAACACTCGGTTCTAGAACTGTTCTAGAACTTGGAGAACTGTTCTTGAACTAGCCTTCAAATTCAAGAAGTTGGTTCTTGAACTTGTATAGTTCATGAACTTGGGTTCATGAACTTGTATAGTTCTAGAACCTTTCCAGAACTGAGGTATCATGAATTTGTAGTTCTTGAACTTATTTGTGGTTCAAACTGATTAATCTGAGTATAAGCAAGTTCTTGAACCTTAGTGGTTCTAGAACAATTAGTTCTTGAACTAGTGGTTCTTGATCTCAGATAAACCTGACTTTTCCCCTAAATTGGTTCAACAGGTAACCTGATTAAAATGTTACAGACAGTACAGATGTGTATACACTACTATACTATATGTCTTCTTATATATCACCTTCCTAGTATTGTGACACAACTGAGGAACTATTTTAGGCACACCATAAGAGTGCCATGATGATGGAGATGATATGTAATTTTTAAGAAGTTCAGCCCCATCAATGGTTAAAACGGAAATACCCAATCCTTGAGTTTATGAATAAAAGTGGTCCAAACTGACAGGACTTAAAATGTACTAGGTTACAAAGTGTGGACCGATGGTTGATAGATGACGACCTAAAATTATTATTTAACAGCCTTTATCTTTAAAATTTATCATTTTGTCTCATGTGTGCACATCATTTAAATATTAGTAGGCTACCATTTGATCAAGGAAAATCACACATATGTATTTAAAGCAACAATCTGCCAGTAAGTACTATAAACTTAAGAACTGTTCTTGAACTAGCCTTCAAGTTTAAGAAGTTGGATTATTGAACTTGTATAGTTCATGAACTTGTATAGTTTTAGAATTTTTTAAGACCTGAGTGTGATTCTCACAAAGAGTGTAAATAAAATGCAAACTGTGTCTTTTGAATTTTTGGTGGGAAATGGCACCTGACCTACAGATTTTCCTTGCACAATTTAATGATTAAAAGTAAGTGTTTTGTGACTATACTTACATTACTTACTGTATCAAAACATCTAATATATGTAATAGTTGTATTTGAAAGAGGAAATTTCTAAATGTAGCCAGTAGAAACAGTATTTTAAAATCAATCTCCTATTGTCATGTGTTTTCGCGGATTTAACCTTGTTTTTTGTTGTTGATTGAAAATTGGTTTTCAGCCCTGCAGATATTATTTAATTTCACTATCATATGCAACATTTCACCAAGCAGTGTATTAGCCAGCCAGCTGTGCAGCTGCTTTTGCACGACCGTTTCTGAAAAATCGTGGCCAATATTTGATGGGGTGGGTGGGGTAAAAAACTCTTTTTTTTTTCTTCTTTTTTTTGCTAAACAACACTTCCAAACTCTTACTTTCTCATATTGTTATGTTTTGCATATGTTTATAGAAGAAACATGAAATGTACCCTTTTCACCTTTATCTGTCAAAACAAACTTAAAGTTCTAGAACACTTCAATAACGTTAAATGGTCGCTTCTAGAACAACAGTTTAAGAACCTCTGTTCAAGAACAACAACAATTCAAGAACCATTGTTTTTCTTGAACAGAGGTTCTTGAACTATTTTTCTTGAATTGAATGTTGTTTAACGGCTCATCAACACAGTATAGGTTATTTAGAGCCGCCCCAGAGAGAGGGGAAGGATACATAGGAATCCGGGAACCTGCCCTACTCTTATTATCGAATAGATTCCTATGGTTCTTTAACGTGCTCGGAGGATAGACCGATACACGGGACCGCCCGGTTTACGTCCCCATCCGACGGACGAGACTAAGGAAAAGTGTCTTGCCCAAGAACACACCGACGGAACTCAGTGGCACCACGGAGGATTGAACCCGGGGCCTCCGGTTACAAATCCGCCGTTCTACCGACTGCGCCACGCCGGCCAGCTTCTTGAACTATTGTTCTAGAAGCAGCCATTTAACGTTCTTGAACTGTTCTAGAACTTGTTCAAGAAATGGTGCAAGAACAGTTCCAGAACGGTTCTTGAAATTCTCGCAGGGGACTGAAAATGGCTGTTCAAGAACTAGTTCCAGAACTTATAGTTCTAGAACCGTCCATTTTCTGTTCATGATCTGTTCTAGAACCAGTTCTTGAACTAGTTCAAAAACTGTTCTTGAACAGAGTTCTAGAACAGTTCGTGAACATTAAATGGCTGTTCTAGAACTACAAGTTCTTGAACTAGTTCAAGAACTGTTTTGGAATGGTTCTTGAACTAGTTCAAGAACTTGTAGTTCTAGAACGGCCATTTAATGTTATAAACTGTTCCTGAACTCGTTCAAGAACAGTTCTAGAACGGTTCTTTAACTTCTCGCAGGGGCCAGTACTGTATACCTCCCGCTGTCCATATTCGAAAATTCAACACAGAAAATCGTACCTGACATAATTTTATTAGCAATATACTGCTGTACATAATTATTGCTTTAAATATTGGATTGGTAGCAAATTTATTACTAACCCTCTACTGTAGATCAGGAGTAAGGGAAATAAAAAGAGAAACATGATACAAAAGCAAAGATGGTACAAACAGGTGCAGGCGTCAATGTAATTTTACAATTATCTCTGCTTTTTTCTTTCAACTAAACCTTAATTTATAGAGAGGAAAAAGGTAGTGGTGAAGTCAGCCCACCAGCCAGTAGCTAGCAGCGGTAGTGTATTGATACAGACCAGTCTGTCTACAAGTCTGGAACTAATGAAGAACTAAGTAAAGAACTTAGACTGGGGTTATAAATAAGCATTTTATCCTCTATGTCACTAATTAGATGGATTTTTGCCTTAACAAGGCCTGTTTTTACTCTCATTAGCAAATTTCCACTAAAATTGCAATGTTTATGATGGTTTCAATTCTGCACAAAATCTTGTTTTGAAGATAAGGGGCTCCTAATGATGAAAATTAAGACATTCTGCCAGTGGAGTTACAAGGAAAGATACATAATTTTCAAGGGAGATGGTTGTTAATGATCCAGTTAGGAGCTTCATAAACTTATCATAGGCTTCAGGAATTTTTGGTGGAATAATTGGATGCAAAAGGCTATATGACTATATATATCGAGGGTTGAGGCCAAACTATAGTATCTGATTCTTTATTTATAATATATTTACAATAGTTTTTCTTGCACCCCTCGGTGTATACTCTGTTTTTTAATGATATGTGAAGCTTATGTACAACAGATCAATGAGTTGATTTTTGTGCAAGGAGTTAAATTTGTGTTTTTTATTCTGAAATGGTTTTATTATGAGAGCTAGTGATTATCAAACAGGTATGTGTGTAACTGTTATTTGCTTTTTATATGTTTTAAGTACTGTAATACTATGATAAAGTTGATATTCACAATTTCTGATGACAAAAACATAGCATACTGGAAGTTCGTATTTCTGATGACAACAAATATAACATGATAAATTTGATACAAAAAACATAGCATACTGGAAGTTGGTATTTCTGATGACAACAAATATAACATGATAAATTTGATACAAAAAACATAGCATACTGGAAGTTGGTATTTCTGATGACAACAAAAATAACATGATAAATTTGGTACAAAAACATAGCATACTGGAAGTTGGTATTTCTGATGACAACAAAAATAACATGATAAATTTGGTACAAAAAAATAGCATACTGGAAGTTGGTATTTCTGATGACAACAAAAATAACATGATAAATTTGGTACAAAAACATAGCATACTGGAAGTTGGTATTTCTGATGACAACAAAAATAACATGATAAATTTGGTACAAAAAAATAGCATACTGGAAGTTGGTATTTCTGATGACAACAAAAGTAACACGATAAAGAAATTTGGTACAAAAACAGCATACTGGAAGTTGGTATTTCTGATGACAACAAAAATAACATGATAAATTTGATACAAAAACATAGAATACTGGAAGTTGGTATTTCTGATGACAACAAAAATAACACGATAAAGAAATTTGGTACAAAAACAGCATACTGGAAGTTGGTATTTCTGATGACAACAAAAATAACACGATAAAGAAATTTGGTACAAAAACAGCATACTGGAAGTTGGTATTTCTGATGACAACAAAAATAACATGATACATTTGATACAAAAACATAGCATACTAGAAGTTGATATTAAAGGGACACAAGGCAAACTTGATTTTTTAAAAACTTGCAGCATCCCATTAGTTTTTCTGTATAAATTGCCTTTGTTCAGGAATTTATATTAATTATAAGAACTGGATAAAGCAAATTGTTTTTCATATTACTAACTGTTGATTATATTTCACCAATAATATATTCAAACCTATGGTAGAATTATGAAGATATCATATTTAAATATATATGTATATTATGCAAGCAGATTTAAAGTCAAAATTAATGATACTGGATTAATAAATTGAGAGGCTAATTATAAGGCCATTATAAAAAAATTGCTAGATTCTCATCCGCGCCAACCTCAAATCATTTATTGCCATTAAAAGACCGTTTTGTTCCGCGTAATATTACGAGCGCCGTAAATTCAATTTTCCGGTACTGCGATGTTCCGTATTATGAACCTGTCCTCTATTTGACGCTTTCGGTTATTCCGGTATACAAGAAGTGTATAAAAAGCGTATCGAAACACAAACAAATATTTTTTTGTCATAAGCCGGATTGTGCAAGGCATTTCTGTAGTGAAGGAATGGTTTGGTTATTAGTTTCCTGACACAAACTCATTAATAGAACTATACCATAAATTTATTTCTGGCTCGCTGGATAAAGAAGCGTCTTTACCGTTGGAAAACACATTGACGAATCATACATGTAATCAATCAACCTTTGTATATTGCCGACTTTTTGGGGGAATTTACTAGTTGCATAAAAATAAAAAATAAAAAATAAAATTCCATCCCTCGCACCCGACCACTTATTTTAACAAAAAATTGGATGAGAATCTAGCACTTTTTTATAATGGCCTAATGCTTGATGAAGACTTAGGATTGCCATGTGTCCCATTAATACATGCGAGACATTGTGTAACGACGAAACACAAAAATAGCATGATCAAGTTGACATTTATTTATAAACTAAAGCAAAATAATAAAGGATGAAGTCAAATTGTTTTTGCAAGAAAACATGGCAAAGGAAAAAGAAAACTATCAGAAATTCCTCTGAATTACAGGGATGTTAGAAATCATGTTGTAAAAAGTCAAAGGTGGTTAATTATAGCGTATACAGGTTGATCAGCTCATAGATAAAGGGAGGTAATCTGAACATCTAGGATTAGGGGCATTTTTTTTACAGATTAAGGGATATAATCTTGAAATCTCAAAATATTAGTTATAGATTGAGGAAGAGATTAAGGTAGGTTTCATAGATTAAGGGAGGTAATCCAAACATCTCAGATTATTTCAGTTAGCGACAGGAATATTATAATTCAGACTGGAACCAAAGTAACATTAAGACTGTGACCTGGGGAACATATTAAGACTGTAAGTGAGGAAGTGTCGATTCTTACGGATGGCAGGAGGTGTACAGTACTGGTTCTACCCAGGAAAAGTGGGTGTTGAAAATTACGTTAAACACCATACAAACAAACAAACAAACAAATAGAATGTGCCCAGGGATCATATTGAAACAAGGACCCAGGGAATTAACATATTGAGAGTGGGACCGAGGAATCATATTTAGAATGGGACCCAGGGAACATGTTGAGACAGGGACACAGTGAGCATATTGTGGGGGACAAAGGGAACATATTGAGACTTTGACTCGGGAAACATATTAAGACTGGGAGCCAGGGAACATATTGAGACTGGGAGCAAGGAACATATTAAGACTGGGAGCCAGGGAACATATTGAGACTGGGAGCAAGGAACATATTAAGACTGGGAGCCAACGAACATATAAATACTGGGAGCCAGGGAACATATTGAGACAAGGACCCAGGGAATTAACATATTGAGAGTGGGACCCAGGGATCATATTTAGAATGGGACCCAGGGAACATGTTGAGACTGGGACCCAGGGAACATGTTGAGACTGGGACCCAGGGAACATGTTGAGACTGGGACAAAGGGAACATGTTGAGACTGGGACCCAGGGAACATGTTGAGACTGGGACCCAGGGAACATGTTGAGACTGGGACCCAGGGAACATGTTGAGACTGGGACCCAGGGAACATGTTGAGACTGGGACAAAGGGAACATGTTGAGACTGGGACCCAGGGAACATGTTGAGACTGGGACCCAGGGAACATGTTGAGACTGGGACAAAGGGAACATGTTGAGACTGGGACAAAGGGAACATGTTGAGACTGGGACCCAGGGAACATGTTGAGACTGGGACAAAGGGAACATGTTGAGACTGGGACCCAGGGAACATGTTGAGACTGGGACCCAGGGAACATGTTGAGACTGGGACAAAGGGAACATGTTGAGACTGGGACCCAGGGAACATGTTGAGACTGGGACCCAGGGAACATGTTGAGACTGGGACAAAGGGAACATGTTGAGACTGGGACACAGTTAGCATATTGTGGCTGAGACCCAGGGAACATATTGAGACAAGGACTCGGGAAACACATTAAGACTGGGAGCCAGGGAACATATTGAGACAAGGAGACAGGGAACATATTGAGACTGGGAGCCAGGGAACATATTGAGAATGGGACCCAGGGAACGTATTGAGACTGGAACCTAGGGTATATGTTCAGACTGGGAGCCATGGAACATGTTGAGACTGGGAGCCAGTGAACATATTAAAACTGAGCTAGGTCCCGAGGAACATACTGAGACTGGGTCCAAGGGAACATATTCAGACTGGGACTCAGGGAACATATACAGACTGTAACTCAGAGAACATATTCAGACTGGGACTCAGGGAACATATACAGACTGTAACTCAGAGAACATATTCAGACTGGGACTCAGAGAACATATTCAGACTGGGACTCAGAGATCATATTCAGACTGGAACACAGGGAACTTATTGAAACTGGGACAAAGGAACATATCAAAACTGGGACATATGAGACTCCAGGGACCAAGGGAACATGTTGAAACTGTGACACAGGAATTTATTGAGACTGTGACCTAGGAATGTGTGGAGACATCAAATACAATTAATATAATGTAAGTCTGCCAATATGTATTATTAGAGATTGCATGGTTTGTTACAACTGCGTACCATTACAATCTGGTACTTTTTTAGTCTGTCTGCAGTTGTTATCGCCTGACACAAGATCAACAGTTAATATCCTGTTTTCTGTATAAACATTAAACCTTTTATTTGAAATGAAATGACCAGTGTTTGTAGTGTTTGTAGGCAAGCACTGACTGTTTGCAGACACTAGGATATAAGGATTACAAGGCAGTGGTGTTCATTTAGTATTTAATGAGTGTTTGGATATTTGTAATGTCTCAACATTACTTTAATTATACCAGGCAACTTACCATATTACTGAAATAAAAGTCACATGTCATTTGGCGCTGACTGCAATTGGTTCAGGCTGTTGTATGTATGTTATCTTCAGTGTGCGACAAGAAGGTTGATAAAGGTGTATTTACTATTTGACTTAGCCTGAAAAAACACATAAATTCTGTAAAAAATTCTAGGAGTTCATAGAAAATCTATCGAAGTCGAAAAAGGGCCATAACTCTGCATAAAAAGTTTGGTCTCAAAATCCAGTTGCCAGGTGCACATTTACACATAATGTGCTATGATTAGATTGGTTGGTTGAAGTCCCCTTAGCCTCGTCCGTCGGATAAGGACGTAAACCGGGCGGTCCCTTGTATCGGTCTATCCTCCGAGCACGTTAAAGAACCATAGGAATCTAGTAGGGCACGGTTCCCGGATTCCTATGTATCCTTCCCCTCTCTCTGGGGCGGCTTTAAATAACCTATATTGTGTTGATGAGCCGTTAAACAACATTCAGTTGAATTCAATTGGTTGAAGTCAGCACATTAATTTTAAAGATGAATGGCCACCCTTTTTGTAGTATTATCAATTAACAAATTTAACTCTTAAACATCATACGAACATTTCTTGATAGTCTTCATGATAACATATATTGAAAACTGCTACTAAGTTGTAGGTAAAAATAAGTATAATTTGCATGACGTAGATACTACTTTTACCACTGCGTGACTGCATGGGGAAATGAGGTAAATCTGAATTGTATAGCACTATTTGTAGCATACCCTCTTATTATTTGCCGCAATGGGGGGTGGGGTACAAGGTCAGAGTCTCCAGAAATTTTTCACTAAGTCTGAAAGGGTAATTTACCCTTAACCCTCTAAGCATGACTATAATAGCCGTTGCGTCCATTGTAAACCAGACTGCTGATCAGTCATTTTCCCCAAAACACCCCTTTGTCACATAAATGGAATGGTCTTAATTCAAAGAAAGAACAATCCATTTATTACATTTCTAAGCGTGAAAGATCGGGATTCCTCAGTGCAAGAATCTTCATTATCGCTAAATATTAATAACTAACTCATAACACAATAATAACTAACGTTGCTAACTTAGAACACAATAATAACTAACGTTGCGACGTTGAGTCGTGACGTCAACAAAGTGTTGCTGACGTCGACGTCATCCGCCGATAACGTTCAATAAAGAGAATATTTGTTTGCAAAAACGTAATTTCAAATGTGATAAATAGATTATTTAACTGCTGGGATCGATTATTGGGTAATCCTTTACTTGATGGTAGACGAGCTTTGTTTTTCCACTCACTCGCATGCCCTCGTTCGTGAAAAGAACCACACGTCTACCACTCGTGAAGAAATTCCCTATAATCGATCCCACCAGTTAAATAATCTCTATATATTATATATGTAGTGGGTTATGGGTTAAGCCTCTCAAAGAGAATTTGAAGAGAATAAAAACAAATCAATGTAATATGTACAACTGCTGTCAAAATATCTTAAGAAATAAGAATCTCCCAAACACAAAATGTTAATTTACAGGAAATTTGGAAATTGAAGAAAGTGCTTAATGTAACTTGAATCAGCCAAGAATCACTTCAAAGGTATGAATTACGACACGGATGGAACATTAAAACTGCATATCATTTGAAACAGCCTCCTTTAATAAGAAAGATGGTGCCATTTAGCTACTGAAATATTTATAAATCTGTGTAAATTTGCTGAAAATGCATAATACAGACATTCCATGATATGTAGGAGTGATTAAAACATTTTTTGTGATATGTGTTGATATAAAGAGTTGATAAAGTGACATTTATGCATACTCTGATTCAAACTAACAGCTTTCTCAAGTTCTCATTTCAAATTAAGTGTTTCGATTTTACTTTCTCAAAGTGACGTTGATTAAATTAAAGTTCCTTATTTACGAAAACAGTTTTTTTTAAATTAAAATTAATTCCTAATTTAATCAAGTAAGTAAAAGGTGAATACCTTAGACCAGATGTGACTGCCTAACAGCAGATCACTGAAATGAAATCTAAATCAAAATATGCAAGAAGTGGGATTGCCAAGCGAAAACATTGGTTTAGATGGGTGACCACACCAAAGTGATGGAATATGGGTCCAGATGGGTGACGACACCCTAGTGATGGAAATGGGTCCAGATGGGTGGCCACACCTTAGTGATGGAAGACGGGTCCAGATGGGTGGCCATACCTTAGTGATGGAAGATGGGTCCAGATGGGCGACCACACAATTATGCTGGAACATGGGTCCAGATGGGTGACCACACCATAGTGATAAAACATGGGTCCAGATGGGTGACCCCACCTTAGTGATGGAACATGGGTCCAGATGGGTGACCACACCTTAATGCTGGAACATGGGTCCAGATGGCTGACCACACAATTATGCTGGAACATGGGTCCAGATGGCTGACCACACAATTATGCTGGAACATGGGTCCAGATGGCTGACCACAAAATTATGCTGGATCATGTGTCCAGATGGCTGACCACACAATTATGCTGGAACATGGGTCCAGATGGGTGACCACACCTTAATGCTGGAACATGGGTCCAGATGGGTGACCACACCATAATGCTGGAACATGGGTCCAGATGGGTGACCACACAATTATGCTGGAACATGAGTCCAGATGGGTGACCACACAATTATGCTGGATCATGGGTCCAGATGGGTGACCACACAATTATGCTGGAACATGGATCCAGATGAGTGACCACACCTTAATGCAGGAACATGGGTCCAGATGGGTGACCACACAATTATGCTTGAACATGGATCCAGTTGGGTGACCACACAATTATGTTGGAAAATGGGTCCAGATGGGTGACCACACAATTATGTTGGATCATGGGTTCAGATGGGTGACCACACAATTATGCTGGAACATGGGTCCAGATGGGTGACCACACAATTATGTTGGAACATGGGTCCAGATGGGTGACCACACAATTATGTTGAATCATGGGTCCAGATGGGTGACCACACAATTATGCTGGAACATGGGTCCAGATGGGTGACCACACAATTATGTTGGAACATGGATCCAGATGGGTGACCACACAATTATGTTGGAACATGGGTTCAGATAGGTGACTACACAATTATGCTGGATCATGGGTCGAGATGGGTGACCACACAAGTATGCTGGATCATGGGTCCAGATGGGTGACCACACAATTATGCTGGAACATGGGTCCAGATGGGTGACCACACAATTATGCTGGAACATGGGTCCAGATGGGTGACCACACCTTAATGCTGGAACATGGATCCAGATGGGTGACCACACAATTATGCTGGAACATGGGTCCAGATGGGTGACCACACCTTAATGCTGGAACATGGATCCAGATGGGTGGCCACACAATTATGCTGGAACATGGGTCCAGATGGGTGACCACACAATTTTGCTGGAACATGGGTCCAGCTGGGTGACCACACAATTATGTTGAATCATGGGTCCAGATGGGTGACCACACAATTATGCTGGAACATGGGTCCAGATGGGTGACCACACAATTATGTTGGAACATGGATCCAGATGGGTGACCACACAATTATGTTGGAACATGGGTCCAGATAGGTGACCACACAATTATGCTGGATCATGGGTCCAGATGGGTGACCACACAATTATGCTGGATCATGGGTCCAGATGGGTGACCACACAATTATGCTGGAACATGGGTCCAGATGGGTGACCACACAATTATGCTGGAACATGGGTCCAGATGGGTGACCACACCTTAATGCTGGAACATGGATCCAGATGGGTGGCCACACAATTATGCTGGAACATGGGTCCAGATGGGTGACCACACCTTAATGCTAGAACATGGGTCCAGATGGGTGACCACACAATTATGTTGGAACATGGGTCCAGATGGGTGACCACACAATTATGTTGGAACATGGGTCCAGATAGGTGACCACACAATTATGCTGGATCATGGGTCCAGATGGGTGACCACACAATTATGCTGGATCATGGGTCCAGATGGGTGACCACACAATTATGCTGGAACATGGGTCCAGATGGGTGACCACACCTTAATGCTGGAACATGGATCCAGATGGGTGACAACACAATTATGCTGGAACATGGGTCCAGATGGGTGACCACACAATTATGCTGGATCATAGGTCCAGATGGGTGACCACACAATTATGCTGGATCATGGGTCCAGATGGCTGACCACACAATTATGCTGGAACATGGATCCAGATGGGTGACCACACCTTTAAATGCTGGAACATGGGTCCAGATGGGTGACTGCACAATTATGTTGGAACATGGGTCCAGATGGGTGACCACACAATTATGTTGGAACATGAGTCCAGATGGGTGACCACACAATTATGCTGGATCATGGGTCCAGATGGGTGACCACACAATTATGCTGGAACATGGGTCCAGATGGGAGACCACAACATGGCCGGGTCCAGATGGGTGACCACACAATTGTGCTGGAACATGGGTCCAGATGGGTGACCACACAATTATGCTGGAACATGGGTCCAGATAGGTGACCACACAATTATGCTGGAACATGGATCCAGATGGGTGACCACACAATTATGCTGGATCATGGGTCCAGATGGGTGACCACACAATTATGCTGGAACATGGATCCAGATGGGTGACCACACAATTATGCTGGATCATGGGTCCAGATGGGTGACCACACAATTATGCTGGAACATGGGTCCAGATGGTTGACCACACAATTATGCTGGAACATGGGTCCAGATGGCTGACCACACAATTATGCTGGAACATGGGTCCAGATGGCTGACCACAAAATTATGCTGGATCATGTGTCCAGATGGCTGACCACACAATTATGCTGGAACATGGGTCCAGATGGGTGACCACACCTTAATGCTGGATCATGGGTCCAGATGGGTGACCACACCATAATGCTGGAACATGGGTCCAGATGGGTGACCACACAATTATGCTGGAACATGGGTCCAGATGGGTGACCACACAATTATGCTGGATCATGGATCCAGATGGGTGACCACACCTTAATGCTGGAACATGGATACAGATGGCTGACCACACAATTATGCTGGAACATGGGTCCAGATGTGTGACCACACAATTATGCTGGATCATGGGTCCAGATGGGTGACCACACAATTATGCTGGAACATGAGTCCAGATGGGTGACCACACAATTATGCTGGATCATGGGTCCAGATGGGTGACCACACAATTATGCTGGAACATGGATCCAGATGAGTGACCACACCTTAATGCAGGAACATGGGTCCAGATGGGTGACCACACAATTATGCTTGAACATGGATCCAGTTGGGTGACCACACAATTATGTTGGAACATGGGTCCAGATGGGTGACCACACAATTATGTTGGATCATGGGTTCAGATGGGTGACCACACAATTATGCTGGAACACGGGTCCAGATGGGTGACCACACAATTATGTTGGAACATGGGTCCAGATGGGTGTCCACACAATTATGTTGAATCATGGGTCCAGATGGGTGACCACACAATTATGCTGGAACATGGGTCCAGATGGGTGACCACACAATTATGTTGGAACATGGATCCAGATGGGTGACCACACAATTATGTTGGAACATCGGTTCAGATAGGTGACTACACAATTATGCTGGATCATGGGTCGAGATGGGTGACCACACAAGTATGCTGGATCATGGGTCCAGATGGGTGACCACACAATTATGCTGGAACATGGGTCCAGATGGGTGACCACACAATTATGCTGGAACATGGGTCCAGATGGGTGACCACACAATTATGTTGGAACATGGGTCCAGATAGGTGACCACACAATTATGCTGGATCATGGGTCCAGATGGGTGACCACACAATTATGCTGGATCATGGGTCCAGATGGGTGACCACACAATTATGCTGGAACATGGGTCCAGATGGGTGACCACACAATTATGCTGGAACATGGGTCCAGATGGGTGACCACGCCTTAATGCTGGAACATGGATCCAGATGGGTGGCCACACAATTATGCTGGAACATGGGTCCAGATGGGTGACCACACCTTAATGCTAGAACATGGGTCCAGATGGGTGACCACACAATTATGTTGGAACATGGGTCCAGATGGGTGACCACACAATTATGTTGGAACATGGGTCCAGATAGGTGACCACACAATTATGCTGGATCATGGGTCCAGATGGGTGACCACACAATTATGCTGGATCATGGGTCCAGATGGGTGACAACACAATTATGCTGGAACATGGGTCCAGATGGGTGACCACACAATTATGCTGGATCATAGGTCCAGATGGGTGACCACACAATTATGCTGGATCATGGGTCCAGATGGCTGACCACACAATTATGCTGGAACATGGATCCAGATGGGTGACCACACCTTTAAATGCTGGAACATGGGTCCAGATGGGTGACTGCACAATTATGTTGGAACATGGGTCCAGATGGGTGACCAGACAATTATGTTGGAACATGAGTCCAGATGGGTGACCACACAATTATGCTGGATCATGGGTCCAGATGGGTGACCACACAATTATGCTGGAACATGGGTCCAGATGGGAGACCACAACATGGCCGGGTCCAGATGGGTGACCACACAATTGTGCTGGAACATGGGTCCAGATGGGTGACCACACAATTATGCTGGAACATGGGTCCAGATAGGTGACCACACAATTATGCTGGAACATGGATCCAGATGGGTGACCACACAATTATGCTGGATCATGGGTCCAGATGGGTGACCACACAATTATGCTGGAACATGGGTCCAGATGGGTGACCACACAATTATGCTGGATCATGGGTCCAGATGGGTGACCACACAATTATGCTGGAACATGGGTCCAGATGGGAGACCACAACATGGCCGGGTCCAGATGGGTGACCACACAATTGTGCTGGAACATGGGTCCAGATGGGTGACCACACAATTATGCTGGAAAATGGGTCCAGATAGGTGACCACACAATTATGCTGGAACATGGATCCAGATGGGTGACCACACAATTATGCTGGATCATGGGTCCAGATGGGTGACCACACAATTATGCTGGAACATGGGTCCAGATGGGTGACAACACAATACAAGTTTGTAGCGACTACTTCTTGAAAACTATAAGAGATATTGATATCGTTTTGATTCGACATTAAACATGGCTGCCAGCGGCCATCTTTGTTTACATAGAGTTATATAGTAAAAACTTGTAGCGACTACTCCTCTGAAACTACTTGGCCAATTTTCATGAAACTCAGATCTGCCAGAAATTCAAGATGGCCGTCACAGCTAAAAATAGATTTTTAAAAAATAAGTTTGTAGCGACTACTTCTTGAAAACTATGACTGATATTGATATGGGACTTTTTCTAAAATGATCAGCATGACATGATGTTGATCCGAGTCGAACAATATTTTGATTCGACGTTAAACATGGCTGTCAGCGGCGATCTTTGTTTACATAGAGTTATATAATGAAAACTTGTAGCGACTACTCCTCTGAAACTACTTGATGGATTTTCATGAAACTTCACAGGAACGTTGCTCTTGATGTCGTATTGATCCTAGCAAAATTTCAGGTCGGCCAGAAATTCAAGATGGCCGCCACGGCTAAAAATAGATTTCCAAAAAAACAAGTTTGTAGCGACTACTTCCTGAAATCAAAATCACTCAGTAGAGCTTCAAGGTCATTGACCTCTTGTTTTATATATTATGTTGTAATGCATTGATATACCCTAAATTATTGTGTATATATGGAGAGGATGTAAAGCAGTCAGTTCCATGTGAAGGGAAGGGGCTTCCGTGGCCGAGTGGTTAACGTCTCTGACTTGAAATCACTTGCCCCTTACCGCTGTAGGTTCGATCCTTCAGGGGCCTAGGAATCTTTATGTGAGGAAGCTATCCAGCTGGCTTGCGGAACATCGGTGGTCCTACCCAGGTGCGGAACATCGGTGGTCCTACCCAGGTGCCCGCCCGTGCACGAAAATTGCACCAATGGAAGCTGGAAAGTCGCCATATGACCTTAGCTGTTGGTGCGACTATAAAATCCAATTCAATTCAATCCATGTGAAGGGACAGTCATATAGCCTGTGTTAATAACAGTCTGACAAAATCTAGACTCGGCCCGATAAACATTCCACAAAAACGTTCCTCAAAAACTCGATGATTCTAAAGGGAGTAGCAGTATGATTATAGTAGTATAACTATAAACACTTTCATATTAATGCTTGTAGAATTTGCATATTCCAACAGAATAAATGCAATACGATCTCAATGTAATGTCTTTCAATCAACAAATATTGCCTCTATATTGGGAATCCATCACCTCGATGCAAATATAATACCAACTGTTAGTAAGTCAATTATACAGAAACTCGGGGTCTGTCGTGTTGCTATATTAAATAGAATAAAAATGATAAATAGGGTAGGCCGCATATTAGACTGTATATATCAGCGATAAGACTCGGGCCAGTCAATGATGGCAAATGATAGCCAAGGTCGCCAGATAATTTGACCATTGACAAACACAAATTGACAAATATGACAGAAAGACTGCTTTTATCATAAGTCAGGAATCATTTAAACACTCCGTCGGTGATACGGCCACGATATACACAGGCTTTTGATCACATATGGATGTGTTTGTGGCACATTGTTGCCCCTGGAGACGGGAAACCGAAACAACGTGTCTCCAGTGATTGGTCGTAATAACGAATGAAACTGGCCAGATAATCAAAAGTGTATAATATTTAGGCATTAAAGACACAATGGATTATAGAAATAAATAATCAGAATAAACAAATAAACACTATATCAGAATGCACTTTAAAGGGGGAACTAGAAGGGGGTTCCAGGGAACACTTGTGTCACCTGCCATAGGGTTAGGGTTTAGGGTTAGGGTTAGACAGGTAGTGCAATCTTCCATGAATTATGGAGCAGATTTTTGTTAAAATTGTAAATGTTTTATGAAAAAGGGCATAACTTTGCACTGAATAATTGGTAAGAAAGAACTGTATAAAGTTTCATATATTTGGCCTTGTTACGACCTAGGCTAGGTTAGGTTGCAGGTTAAAGTTTTATGAAAAGGGGCATAACTCTTCAGAAATAAAACTCAATAGTTACTGGACATATCAATGGCATTCAAGAATTGTTAGGGAAGAACTGTATAAAGTTCCTTGACGTAGGTCAATATTTTTGTTAAGTCATGAGCTAGGTTTAAGGTTGCATGTTTAAGTTTTATTGAAAGGCGCATGACTCTGCCAAAATGAAATCAGATTTATTGGACGTGTGAATGACATTTGGGAAAAGAACTCTATAAAGTTTCATGAATGTAGGGGGAATCAAGTTGTGAGCTTGTTTAGGTTGCAGAGTAAAGATTAAAGTTTTAAAAAAGGGGAATTACTCTGCCAAAATGAAAATCAGAGTTATTGGACATGGGCAACGACATTCCTTGGGATAAGGAAGATGTTTGTGAAGTTTAAATGAACATAGGTCATATACTTTTCAAGTTATGGCCAGTTATGAGCTCGGTTAGGTTACAAGTTAAAGTTTTATGAAAAGGGGCATAACTCTGCCAAAATGAAAATTAAGGGTTATTGGACATGTGTAACAACATTCCTTGAGGTAAGATAAAGATGTGTTTAGTTTCATGAATAAATACTTTTCAAGTTATGGCCAATGTTAGATTGCAGGTTAAAGTGACAGATGGCGGACGGACGAACATTAACAACAACCGAGAAAGTGATCTCTAAGTGTCTGCCATGCTATGCAGGCAACACAAAAAGGGTGGATTAGATATCGTATACTCAATTATAAGTAAAGTTATATGCCAAATTAATTTGGTCTGATTGTGTAATGACAGAAAGGGGGGTGGAGGGTGGGGTGGGGGTGACAATGTGATGCTATATATCATATGTTGTGCTTATTTTCGACGACATCTGGCAGACATTAGTAATGGAAGGTCTCAGAAATATGAAGATTTAAGACTTTTCTCCTGATGAGAAACTTGCTTAAAAGGACTGCGTAAGTTTTTTTAATTTAATATTATATATAATTACGGATATATATTTTATTGATTTCAATATTATGTACAATTTTTAATAGGCAACATACATAAAGGGATTGAAATGAAATCTGGGTTCTTTCGTTTTGTTAAACCCTTAGTACCGCTATAAAAAAAATATAAAAAAGTAAGCAATTTATTTCTTGGACAGATGGTAAATTTTACCTTTATTTTTTCTAACTTGACCGTTTATATGAAAGTTCTGTTTTATGAAAGTTTCCCACACGCGGGTGTTCTTATTTTGGCTGTATGACTAAATTGTGGGTGTACACGTATTCAACACTTGCCTTGTCTTTAATGAAATTTGGTAATGAAATAGAAAAGCCTCCATTCCAATCAGCTTTCTATGATGAGCAAAATGTTCAGTTTATTCAATGTTATTTGATTATCATTCTCCCCAAGAAAATGTCGAGAGACATATCGAGAGACATATTTCTTTTGGTCATTTCGTCTGTCCTAACATAACAATTTTTTTTTATTGCAACTTGTCCATTAATGAACCGTCACTGTCTCATAGACGGGACAAATTAGCCCTTCAATACGCCATTAAATTAAAGTCTAACCCTTCAAACCCAACTTTCGATAATGTTTTTAACCCTAGTTGTGAACCTCTTTTTGATAGAAAACCGAAGGCCATTCGACCTTTTGGTCTACGTATTAAACCAAAATTAAGAGACACTGAAATCGACCTAAATTTGATTGCCAAGTACAAAGTACCACAAATTCCACCGTGGACTTTGGAAACACCAACAATTATTTTCGATCTTTGTAATAGTAACAAATCCAGTACAGACCCCACTGCCTTTCAAAGCAAATTTAATGAAATTAAATCGAAATACAGTAACTTTCAACATATCTACACAGATGGTTCTAAAGATGGAGATAAGGTAGCTGCAGCAGCTGTTGTTCACAAACACAGCATAAAGAACCGCCTGCCTGACAAGGCCTCTATCTTTTCAGCTGAACTTAAGGCAATTGAACTTGCCTTAAATTATATTCAGGAATCTGATGATGACCATTTTGTAATCTTTTCTGATTCCCTTTCATCTCTTCAAGCACTGGGTAATATGAAACATGATAACCCAGTTGTGCTTCAACTTTTAGAAAAGTACAGTTCTCTTATAATTGATAATGTTATTATTTTCTGCTGGCTTCCAAGCCATGTAGGAATACGTGGTAATGATAGAGCTGATAGTGCTGCCAAGGCAGCATTAGATTTACATATATCTAATACCAAATTACCTTATACTGATTTTAAAAGTTGTATTAACACATATATTCGTAACTCTTGGCAAGCCACTTGGAATTTGTCAGTTAACAATAAACTCCATTCAATTAAACCGTTACTCGGAGAATGGCGCTCTTCTAGTAGACCCATTCGTCGAGAGTAAGTTGTCCTAGCCCGGTGCAGAATAGGGCATACTCGTTATACTCATTCATATTTATTACAAGGTGAGCCATTGCCAGAATGTATACCCTGCTTTGCACCGTTAACGGTCAAACACATATTGTTGGAATGTGTAGACTTTGATCCTATGCGTCAAAGGTACTACAATGTTAATACTATGACCGAGTTATTTAATACTATAGATTTTAGTCTAGTTTTAGATTTCCTTAAGGAAGTCAGACTATATAAATCATTATTATATGATCTTGTATATAATTACTTTTTTATATACCCGTTTTCGGGCATTTGTTGATTTACATATATACTTTGTATTACCACCATATCATCCCTTATATTTTAATATTTTTATCTTTAAATGTTTGCATTAATTTTTAAATAATCCTTCATTTCATCATCATTCAATCAGTTTTTGCGCACAATATGACCTATTTATGTGTCGACGTGCCGTAAAACACTATTCATTCATTCATTGTCCATTGACTGCTTCAAAACTTGCTACACATAATTTTGATTAGACCATTTTCAGCACAGACATAGTCATTTTTCCACTTAACTTTTTACCTGAAATCCTCCTACAATTGTTTATAGATATTTTCTAACCATAGCACAAGCTTCTTGGCCGGGATGGTAAAGAGCTGAATTTTGAAACCTTCTCGCCTCTCACCGCTGCGGGATCGATGTCGATGTCGATCGAGTGATAAAGTGTCAATTCTTACGGATGGCAGGAGGTATACAGAACTTGTTCTGGCCATGGAAAAAATTGGTGGTATGCTTCTACCACAAAAAAAACAACCATCAGTATTAATAACTCTTGCCTTTCTGCCTACCCAGAATATTTTTAATCTTCTTATCTAAAATCTTGGATTTATGTCAATATCATGGGCCACTAAGGCAGACCTTTTAGGTAACTCAGTCAGGGGTTATCAGGGGACTCTAGCATTGGGCTGTACCACCTTAGGTAAGAGAGCTTGCAATATGATTTACTTTTCATTCTGATTCCTGAGCTAGAAAAATATACACCATCACACTTAATTAAAAAAAAGGAAGTGTTTTTGTGTTGCCATCGTCCATCGTCAATCGTCGTCCATCGTCTTCCATCAGTCACTCTTTAACTGGAACCTTACCATGGCCATGACTTGAAAAGTATTTGACCTATGTTCCTGAAACTTAACAGAAATCTTCATCTTACCTCAGGTAATGTTGTTACACAGGTCCAATAACATTGATACAATTTTGGCAGAGTTATCCCCCTTTTCATAAAACTTTAACCTTCAACCTGACCTAGCTCATAACTTTTGCAGAACATTGGCATATGGTCATGAAACTTTATACGGGTCTTCCTTACACATTCAATGCCATTGATTTGCAGAGCTACAGATAAGCTTTTTGATAAATTGGGTATTTACCCATCAGTATTTCTTTAATTCAGTATTTCATGATTTCAACTGAGTAAAATTAAAAAAAATAAAAGTTTGCGACATAATGTTTTGGGGTCGCATTCCACTAATATTGTATACACAAAATCTAATAAAATCAACTTCTTTTACAATAGGCTTTATAAAAGGTGACTGGGTGTCCCTTCAACAACCCATATATTGCTCAATTTGCATCTTCGATTACTTTATTGGTATACCCATGCTTTTTATTTTAATTGGGTATTTTGGCATTTTTAATTGAGTATTTAAGCAAATACCCTGCTTATCTGTAGCTCCGACTGATTTGTCAAATAACTGATTTTTATTTCGGCAGAGTTATGTTCCCTTTCATAAAACCATAACTTGCAACCATAACCTGGAGCATCACTTTGTAAAATATTGGCCTATGGTCATGAAACTTTATGCAGTTTTTTTTAATCATGCCCCTTTTCATAAAAATTTAGCAATTGGAAAAAGAATCTGCTCCCTAATTGATTAGGATTGCACCCTCTATCTCCAAACTTAGATTAAATTGTAGTTAGATTTTCCTTGCTGAAATAAACATAATTTATGGCAGGCAACACAAGTTTTCCATGGAACAACCTTCCAGTTTAATAATGGTTGATAAAAAAAACCCTGAAAATTTCCTTCTTTATTAATTAAATAATTCCTTGCTTTAAAAAATGGCATTTAAATAATTGTATATATTGTCTTGTATGTAAACTACATTGTCATGATCTCGCAGAGATATCTCAAACAAAGATATTACATATAACACTTTCACTTCATTACCAGCGCACCTCCATCATGCTGTCTTCAACCCTCTTTTGGTCTGAGTATAAAAGATTTATTCTGCCTGATGACAGTTAATCTTTTAAGTCCCATCACAGAGTTGTCTGATATGATGGATCCTGATGATTATAAGGAGGATATTGACGAGTGAATGCCAAACCGTTGTATCTGTATATTAATAAAGAATGATAGATAATATGTTTTCGCGCTGAACCATCAACATGTCTGTATTTAGAAGGAAATGCTCTAGCACTACCCTACAACCTTTCAGAATTGAGTTAATTCAAGCATTAAGCGTAATTTCAGCAAATTTCGTGCTTTCAAACAATTTAGTGAGAAGATTGGTTTGACTGGATACAATCAAGCTTATCCCATGTGTGGAGTGACCACCTAGTGAATTATTACCCAGTACATTTTTCTTTGGATTACATATAAATGGAAAGTGTTGGTCCGTCAATTACCAGGAAATATCTTGGGGGATGATGTATTTGTTCTTAGTTGTTTGACAGTATTGTCGGAATGTGATGGGATTGTGGGAGAAACAAAATGGAATATTTGTGATTACAGTGCTGTAACAGTCTATCATAAACATAGCACTCTAACAGCCTGTCATAATATAATGCTTAGTAGCAATAACAGTATGTCGTAATACGTGATGTTACAGTCTGGTGTAATGCAGAGCTTTATTACATTTCTATGGGCGAAAGATCAGGATTTTCAGTGAAATAAAAATTCATAATCTCTAAATAGTAATAACTAAGTCTGAATATAGAAACATTGAGTCATGACGTTAATCAAGAGTTGCTGATGTCGACGTTATCTGCCGATAACGTTCTTTTGCATGGTTAATATCATACATATACTGATTTTAAAAATGTAATAAACAGATTATTTAACTGTTGCTTTCAATTATTTTGGGAAATTCTTCACTCGATGGTATGTGTCTTTTGTTTTTTCACTCACTCACATCTGCTCGTTCACGAATATAACCTAAAGTCCACCATCTCAAGCAGGATTTTCCTTATAATCGATCAGCACTTAAGTAATCTCTTTGCAGTAATAGTCTGCAGGCCTCCTAGTGGAACCTTTAAAACATGTAATTTTGTTGAAATCCTTTAAAACATTTTTTCAATTCTTTTAAACTTACCAAACGATGCAAGTTTATAATCTATTCCATTCACAATGGATCACACGAAATCACTAGAAAACTTAAAATCCGATGCATTAATTGATTGATTGACATGTATACTTTGGTTTTCTTGAGGAGAAAAAAATGTCTGATTTAAAAGTTAAATTATTTATTTTTGGTCTCAAATAAACACCCCCACTTTCCAAAAAGGTTATGCCCCAGGGTGCGTTTATTAGGGATTATACAGTATTTAACTGCTGCTTTCAATTATTTGGAAATGCTTCACTCGATGGTAGGTGAGTTTGTTTTGTCACTCACTCTCTCACATCTGCTCGTTCATAAAAAGAACCACTCGTCCATCATCTCATGAAGAATTTTCCTTATAATCGATCCTAGCAGCTAAGTAATCTCTATTCAGTAATAGTCCGGCATAATACAATGCTATAACAGTCTGGTGTAATAGTGTTATTTAACATAATAACATGGCATTAAATATAAGGATGTTATTGGTTGTTGTTATTGTGTGTCATTTATGAAAGCTGGTTCAAAGGGTAATCATCCATTATAAAATCTGGTATCCTGCAAAATAAACCAGTAACATAATTATGCAATGTAGAACATGTGATAGGGAGCCTAAATAAATGCATAATGGGTCACTGTCAAATCAAGTAGTACAGAAAGGCACCCATGGTACATTTACTTGGCTTCTTTCTACTTTTGATTCCCTCACAATGAAATATGCCATTGTATAAGTTAATTGTATATACCATTGTATCCTTCCCTGTATAAGCTGAAAAAGAAGCTTGAATCATTGTTTGTATGGTGTTTGTATGGTGTTTTACGTCATTTTCAACACGTTCAAGGTTATATATGACGGTCGATCTTTTGTGGTGGAGGCAGACCACCCACATTTCCTGGGTAGAACCAGTACTGTACCCCACGCCATCTGTAAGAAGTCGACACTTACAAGTCGAGCTCCCAGTAGCGGTGAATAAGATCGACCTTCACATATAACTGCATGTGTTGAAAATGATGTAAAACACCATACAACCACTTCACAACATAAACAAGGTCTTTATTCTTCTGTCTGTAAACTTTTCTTCTGCCCAAGTCTGACTCCTCTCTAATCCCCACCTCTATCCATCCATTCATAAGTAATCATTCCTTCCACCATGAGTTGCCTCCCTTTACCACCTCTATCCATCCATTCATAAGTAATCATTCCTTCACCATGAGTTGCCTCCCTATACCACCTCTATCCATCCATCCATAAGTAATCATTCCTTCCACCATGAGTTGCCTCCCTTTACCACCTCTATCCATCCATCCATAAGTAATCATTCCTTCCACCATGAGTTGCCTCCCTTTACCATCTCTATCCATCCATCCATAAGTAATCATTCCTTCCACCATGAGTTGCCTCCCTTTATCACCTCTATCCATCCATTCATAAGTAATCATTCCTTCCACCATGAGTTGCCTCCCTTTACCACCTCTATCCATCCATTCATAAGTAATCATTCCTTCCACCATGAGTTGCCTCCCTTTATCACCTCTATCCATCCATTCATAAGTAATCATTCCTTCCACCATGAGTTGCCTCCCTTTACCACCTCTATCCATCCATCCATAAGTAATCATTCCTTCCACCATGAGTTGCCTCCCTTTATCACCTCTATCCATCCATTCATAAGTAATCATTCCTTCCACAATGAGTTGCCTCCCTTTACCATCTCTATCCATCCATTCATAAGTAATCATTCCTTCCACCATGAGTTGCCTCCCTTTATCACCTCTATCCATCCATTCATAAGTAACCATTCCTTTCACCATGAGTAGAGTGGTTAATGTCTCTGACTTGAAATCACTTGCCCCTCACCACTGTAGGTTCGATCCCTCAGGGGCCTAGGAATCTTTATGTGAGGAAGCTATCCAGTTGGTATGCAGAACATCGGTGGTTCTACCCAGGTGCCCGCCCGTGCACAAAAATTGCCCGGAGGGGCACCTGGGGTCTTCCTCCACCAATGGAAGCTGGGAAGTCGACATATGACCTTAGCTGTTGGTGCGAATATAAAATCCAATTCAATCAATCACCATGAGTTGCCTCCCTTTACCACCTCTATCCATCCATTCATAAGTAATCATTCCTTCCACCATGAGTTGCCTCCCTTTACCACCTCCCTCCATCCGTCCATCCGTCCGTCCGTCCGTCCGTCCGTCCGTCCGTCCATCCATCCATCCATCCATCCATCCATCAACCATGAGTTGCCTCCCTTTACCACCTCTATCCATCCATCCATAAGTTATCATTTCTTCCACCATGAGTTGCTTCCCTTTACCACCTCTATCCATCCATTCATAAGTAATCATTCCTTCCACCATGAGTTGCCTCCCTTTACCACCTCTATCCATCCATTCATAAGTAATCATTCCTTCCACCATGAGTTGCCTCCCTTTACCACCTCCCTCCATCCGTCCATCCGTCCGTCCGTCCGTCCGTCCGTCCGTCCGTCCATCCATCCATCCATCCATCCATCCATCAACCATGAGTTGCCTCCCTTTACCACCTCTATCCATCCATCCATAAGTTATCATTTCTTCCACCATGAGTTGCTTCCCTTTACCACCTCTATCCATCCATTCATAAGTAATCATTCCTTCCACCATGAATTGCCTCCCTTTACCAGTGCTTCCAATCTCCAACATTTTGTCATCTGAGGTTTATATTTGTAATACACTGCAGCGTAACTATGTAAACCAGTACGCTCATTACTTATTTGCTGTTTTCTATTTTTTCTCCGTAATTGCCGTGTGCCCTAGCAATCAAGACTGCAACACAAAACCCACTTTACTTCTGGTTAGTGATTTCGTGTAGTTTCCATTCACGGTATAACCAATTATATTGCTTCAAACTCCAATTTCCTATTGTAATTGTCTACTGATTCTTTTTGGCAATTTGATGCAAGCCATTATAATTGACTTGTTAATTCAAAACACAGCTGCCAGAAAGTATGCCCCTTTCTATTATATTTGCCTTTAATAATTATGTAGACATGAAATCATCTCGGATGTATATTGGATGATGGCAGATTTGAGATTGGTAATGTCTTCTGTCACTGTTTTAGAGAAGCTTGGCAGATTGGAAGATCCTGTGGGTATATGGCCAATTATACAGCTGTATGGGACGTACGTGTCAATCTTACATCGAGAAGTTTGGTCGAAAATTTCTCACTGGACTGCTATATGTTATTTTGGATCCTTAGAAAAAAAGTTTGGATCTATTGTTTAAACAAAGTTGTTCTATTCAAAGGGTTGATGCACTATTTTCAAACACAATTTATTTAAAAGGGCTCTGAACAACATGCAGAAAGCCGAAATAATTATCAAAATACGCGAAATCACTGCAAATGAAAACTAAGTATACAATGTATACTTATTTATTTTTAATCAATTTGCAGCGATTTTCTTTGATTTTCAAAGATATTTTGTCAATATGCCATAAATGGTAAAAGACGTGATGACGTCATCGTTCCAAGAAGGCCACCTTCATTGATGCTTCTTTGCACATTTTCAACAGGTCATATCTCTTTTGTTTTTCATGGTATTTTGATAATTTTTTCAGCTTTCTTCATGTTGTTCAGAGCCCTTTAAAATATATATTGTTTGAAAATAGTGCATCAACCCCTTTAAGGTTGGAATTATTTTAAATTATTGGTATGATATAATTGAGACAAACAACTGTCATGATTTTTGTGTCCAGTCAGTTTTTTTACATGTATTATACCGTAACTTGCATATTAGAAAATAAACACTAATAACTATTTGAATAGATCAAAGTAAATGTTTCAGGGATCGAACCTACAGCGGTGAGGTATATATTAGAAAGAACCATTAACATAAAATATATGTCTATTTACAGATGTCGAGCCATGTTAAAGTTGGCAACTGGGATGACCAACTGAAATTTAACACAAACATTCGCGTTACCTGTACATTAGTGTTCATGTATGTTGTGTATCTATTTTCAGGTGTGATGCAGATATCCCAGGAGTCTACAGGGGTGGGGGCCAATCAGAAGTCGCAGGAGTGTTCGGGTTGTAAGAAGGACATTATTGACCGGTTCATGTTGAAGGCCCTTGACCAGTACTGGCACGAGGACTGCCTCAAATGTTCGTGTTGTGACTGTCGGCTCGGAGAGGTGGGTTCCACACTGTTTGCCAAGGCAAATCTACTACTCTGTCGCAGAGATTATCTCAGGTTAGTTTTATTGTACATGATAGTGGGCCTCATTGAAGATTATTTTATAAATGTGTTACCATCTGTAAATAAAGATTATTATTATTATTGTATTTATGAATAGTGATGTTGTTTTATGAATTTTATAGCTTTTATCTTGACTGATCAAAGATCAGCAGAGCTTATGCCATGTTGCGTTGTCCGTCTGTCTGTCCGTCTTCACTGGAATGTTGCTCTTGATGTCTAGTTGATCTTAACAAAAATTCAGGTCGATAGGAAATTCAAGATGGCCACCATGGCTAAAAATAGATTACTACTTCTCAAAAATCGCAAGTGATATTGATTTGTAACCTTTACCAAAATGACTGGCAGGACATTTAGTTGATTGGATTTCAAATATGGCCGCCAGTGGCCATCTTTGTTTACAGTTATATAGGAAAAACTTGTGGCGACTACTTCTCTGAAACTACTTGACGGATGTTCATGAAACTTAACAAAAATGTTGCTCTTGATGTCTAGTTGATCCTAGCAAAATTTCAGGTTGGACGGAAATTCAAGATGGCCACCATGGCTAAAAATAGATTTTTTAAAAAACAAATTTGTAGCAACTACTTCTTGAAAACTATAAGTGATATTGATATGGGAATTTTTCTAAAATGATCAGCATGATATGATTTTGGTCCTTGTTGAAAATTAATGTGACTTTAAACATGTCCATCTTTGTTTACATCGAGTAATGTAGTAAATACTTGTAGCGCCTACTCCTCTGAAACTAACTTTACATGAAACTGCTCAGGAATGCTGATCTAGCTCTCAAAACCTATCAGTAGATGTTCAAGGTCATTGACCTCTTGTTGATCTTAAAACTAATACATATTAATTGTTGTATAAAAAATAATATAGTAATTGTTTTATAAAACTGTTTCATGATTAACTAATAAAATATTTATCTGTTTAGTGATACATGATGTCATTTTTTCATGATAAAGGATTTGATTTTGAATAGTGTTTAACTTCATTTTTAGCACTTGTTAGGCCATCATCTAGTGATGACGTGTTAAACAGTCGTGCATGTTTCACAAAAATGTATGCAGAAACTGAGCATTCTGAATATAACATGATAAGGAAAACAACTTACAAGGAAACCACTTGAAACCACATATTTCATGATAAAGGAAAACCATATAATATGAAATAGTGGATTTAGCAGGGAGTAAGTATAATTACTTACTTACTCCCTGATTTTAACGATGAAATAAAAGCAGTATTACATACGTGTGAAATACAGAGTTTTACTCTCTTTTTTTCAATATATCAAAAACTTGTTTTCTTTTTTTTTTTAGAAAATAACTGTTTAATATATATCATTCGACTGTAAATGCTCTAACTAAGAAAATAAGCTATAGTTTTTAAAACTGGTCAAGTATTTCAGAATTGTTGTCATTTACAGTGAAAAACATCATTTGGTCATTTTTTTCAAAAACTACGGTACTTTTTTTCAGAAAGTTGCTATAAAAGTTATATCATTGGATTGGAAATAACTTATTACCGGTATTAAAATCGGTTAAGTAGTTTAGAAGTTATGAGGAATTAAAAACAGCAATTTTATCATACTAAGCCAATGACGTCAAATTAAAAAAAAAAAAGTTGATACAGTTTGATTATAAAGCATAAAATAAAAAGAAAATTTGTTGTTTTGTCATGAAGAACAGATTCTATTTCATCTCGAAGTGATCAAACCGTTAATATTTCATTCGTGAAAATATAGTTTTCACGCTTCTCGATGAAATAAATAGAGGATCTAACATGAGTGCTCATTCATTATTGAATTTATTAAACAAGTTGGCAAAATGTTATAATGCGAGGCTCTTGCCGAGCATTATATCATTTTTGCTAACAAGTTTAATAAATTCAATAATGAATGAGAACGAATGTTAGATTCTATTTATCACATAACTTATAACATCACATTACATCAGAAAATGTACATTAACGTGACGTCCATGACGTAATTAAGGTTATGTTATACCACTAGTGTAACTTATAACATCACATTTCATCAGAAAACGTACATTAACATGACGTCCATGACATCATTAACATTATGTTATACCACTAGTGGAATATCGAACATATTGAATGGTGTTATTACACTCCCACACTGCATGTTATGTGATAAAATCTGTTATTCACTCCAAAACAACAAATATCCCCTATATATAATAAACAATATATTTCATGGTGATGCAAATACACGTTTATGACAACTTATTTCATGATAATGAAAACCACAAACTCTTTCATGATTAATATAATTATATTTTATGATGAGGAAAATCACACATAAAATTTCAGGATAAATAAAACCAAATATATGTCATGGTAAAGTAGCTATCCTGCCAAATAACAAGAAAATTACACTACAAAACTGAAACTCTATCCAGGTGTTCAGGTCATATAATAATGTACATGTGCCAATTAAAAGTATAGGTTTATTAACGGGTTCTTAGAATACAAGTCATTGAATATCAACGGGTTATTAAAATACCTGTCATTGAATATGCGTAAAATGAATTATGAGTTGGTAACTCTTATATTGTGTTTATATAGTTTGGATTCTCAAAATATGTAAGTTATATATATACCTTGTCGTCAGTAGGTATAGAAACGGTGTACATATGTTGTAAAATTTGGCTGTTTTTGGCAGGATAGGGACTTTAAGGTAAACCAGATAGTCGAAGATAATTAAAGGGACACTGTCCGTAAGTAAGCAGATATTGAGCATAACCAAATAACTGTCTGACTTTTATTCAGTGAAATGTATACATGAAAACTTGAGCATACACCCAAAGACGTCTGTAGTAATACATTCATGAATTTGAAAAAAAAAAAGTTTTAATTATTATATGTAAATAATGTGGGACCCACTTTATTTACCTTTTCTGCTTATCACGTGACTTCCATAGCGCGTTAGGTTTACTATCTAGTATGTATTGCGCAATATGTATAGCCCATTTAGCTCAGTCAGGAGCGATGTCGACAATCTCGCGCTCACTATTTTTACCCGAGAGTATAATTTTAGTTTCAGCTTCAAATGCACAAAGCGGCACTTTTTTTTTTGCACTGCGATTGAATTCCGTTAATCTTGCATTTGAATAGTGAATATTCAATAATGTTTAGTGTGTAATGTTTGTGAATGTAATTCGTGTGTGTTTTATAAGCTAAAAGTACGGACATTGTCTCTTTAAACACTCAAATCCATTATGTATTACGGTATAATTAACTGGATATTGTTCTGGATGTTTCATGATCATCATGAAAATAAAACACAATGACTATTTTTATGAATTTGACTCGTATCCTCAGGTTGTTTGGTACGACAGGTTACTGTTCGGCATGTTCTAAAATGATTCCAGCGTTTGAGATGGTGATGAGGGCCAAAAACAATGTCTACCACCTCGAGTGTTTCGCTTGTCAAATGTGCAATCACAGGTAAGGTGTATTATGATTTATGTCTTAATGGAATATGCAACCTTGGGGGAATGAAGGTGGTTTTATGCTGCCCGAAATCTTTTGGGGAGCATATAGTCGCCATCGTGACCGTATGTCTGTACGTCTGTATGTATGTATGTCCGTCTGTCCCGTTTTCTTGTCCGCTTATCTCCTCCTATGTTTTTCATCTGATTTTCATAAAACTCAGTAGCATCTAGTAGAGCATATGATCAGGACGTTCCCACTGAATGATTTTTGGCAGAGTTAGTGGTCTTTGAAGGTTTCGAATCTAAGGCTTTTCTACTCAGCTTTTGCTACATTTTCATCCAATTGAGTGAAGTATTTTTCATCCCTTAATTGCATAAATTTAACTAGCAATACATGACCGACAAATAGTTATCAGTTTCTCAACTTGTGTCTGTTTTGTGACTTTCAGTTACAGTCAAATTTTATCAAATTTTAAAGGTAAATTAATATGTTTAATTTATCACTAAAGGAGTTGGTCCAAATGTTATGTGGTGTATGCTACTTCTACCAAATCTTGTTTCATCTGATATCCTGAAGGGCTTAATGAAATGATTGAAAAACAATCTACTTCTATTTTGGTATGCATCTAATTTAACGTATATTAACCCTTAACCCGCTACATATATATAATGGACTGTTCTTTCTTTGAATTAAGACCATTCCATTTATGTGACAAAGGGTTACTCGCAGGCTGATGTGGGTTTAATGGACGCAAAGGCTATTATTGTCGTGCTTACCGGTTAAGGGTTAACATCTGTTTGTGATGTAAACAATATCTTTGACTATAAATAGATCAATCGGCCCTGCAGTTTTTGGCATAGGTGCAGTGTTTAAAGTAAAAGTGCATTAGTTCATGCAAATTTTTCCAATATGGTGTTGAAGTGATTAGTATACATCTATTTAATTCCTTAAAAGTCAATGGTTAGGACTATTTATCAGAGGAGTGACTACTGACTCGAGAAGGGTATTATTGCATGAGGCGGCACGAGGATAAATAGTTCTAAGCCATTGACTCCTAATGCATTAAATAGTTGTTTTATTATATATCATAAAATATAACAGTTTTGATTTTTTACTAATAAAATTAAAATTTGGAGTGTGAGCCGTGTAAACAATGTATCTGCTTTCTTTGTTCATTTAAACAAGCGTGTCACTGACAAAGATCGATTATTGCACGGTCACATGACGCTGCTTCACTGACACTGGTCGACTATTGCAAGGTCACATGACGCTTTGCTGTTTTTTAAAAAAAACGCATCAATGACAAAGATGTACTATTGCAAGCTAAATTTACTATTGCACGGCCACGTGATGAACTATTGAACGGTTGAGAATGGTCAAAATTTTTTAATCACATGTGGCTACTTCTAGACCAATGAAAAACGCTTATATTTTATGATATATATAATAATTTGGTATAGTTCACCAAGTATTGTTCTATTCTATTCTATTGAATGGAGTGTTCTTTCTTTAAATTAAGACCATTAAATTTATGTGACAAAGGGGTGTTTTGGGGAAAATGACTGATCAACGCTAGTTACTCGCGGGCTGATCTGGGTTTACAATGGATGCATGCTTAGGCGGATTAAGGGTTAAGACTGCACTCAACATTATTGTTCTGATTGTAAGATCATTAGGTCAAAGGTCAAGGTCACAGTGAACTTGCCTTTACCTTGAAAACATATATATAATATAAGTTATGAGGTTTTACATTACCTGTATGCATACAACTTTATAAGTGTAATCAATCCATTTTGGGTGTACTTTACATTTAGATCGGTGATGTTTCTTCACAATGAGATACGGGATGTTTCTTTACATTTAGATAGGTGATGTTTCTTTACATTTAGATACGTGATGTTTCTTTACATTTAGATACGTGATGTTTCTCTACATTTAGATACGTGATGTTACTATACATTTAGATACATGATGTTTCTTTACATTGAGATACGTGATGTTTCTTTACAATTAGATACGTGATGTTTCTTTACATTTAGATACGTGATGTTTCTTTACATTGAGATACGTGATGTTTCTCTACATTTAGATACGTGATGTTTCTCTACATTTAGATACGTGATGTTTACGTGATGTTTCTTTACATTGAGATACGTGATGTTTCTTTACATTGAGATACGTGATGTTTCTTTACATTTAGATACGTGATGTTTCTCTACATTTAGATACGTGATGTTTCTCTACATTTAGATACGTGATGTTTCTTTACATTGATATACGTGATGTTTCTTTTTATAATTAGATACGTGATGTTTCTTTACATTTAGATACGTGATGTTTCTTTACATTGAGATATGTGATGTTTCTCTACATTGAGATACGTGATGTTTCTTTACATTTAGATACGTGATGTTTCTTTACATTTAGATAGGTGATGTTTCTTCACAATGAGATACGGGATGTTTCTTAACATTGAGATACGTGATGTTTCTTTACAATTAGATACGTGATGTTTCTTTACATTTAGGTACGTGATGTTTCTTTACATTTAGATACGTGATGTTTCTTTACATTTAGGTACGTGATGTTTCTTTACATTTAGATACGTGATGTTTCTTTACAATTAGATTTGGATGTTTCTCTACATTGAGATAGGTGATGTTTCTTTACATTTAGATACGTGATGTTTCTCTACATTGAGATAGGGGATATTTCTTTACATTTAGATACGTGATGTTTCTTTACATTGAGATACGTGATGTTTCTTTACATTTAGATACGTGATGTTTCTCTACATTTAGATACGTGATGTTTCTCTACATTTAGATACGTGATGTTTCTTTACATTGAGATACGTGATGTTTCTTTACAATTAGATACGTGATGTTTCTTTACATTTAGATACGTGATGTTTCTTTACATTGAGATACGTGATGTTTCTCTACATTGAGATACGTGATGTTTCTCTACATTGAGATACGTGATGTTTCTTTACATTTAGATACGTGATGTTTCTATACATTTAGATACGTGATGTTTCTTTACATTGAGATACGTGATGTTTCTCTTCATTTAGATACGTGATGTTTCTCTACATTGAGATACGTGATGTTTCTCTACATTTAGATACGTGATGTTTCTATACATTTAGATACGTGATGTTTCTTTACATTTAGATACGTGATGTTTCTTTACATTGAGATACGTGATGTTTCTTTACATTTAGATACGTGATGTTTCTCTACATTTACTTACGTCATGTTTCTCTACATTGAGATACGTGATCTTTCTTTACATTTAGATACGTGATGTTTCTTTACATTGAGATACGTGATGTTTCTTTACATTTAGGTACGTGATGTTTCTCTACATTTACTTACGTCATGTTTCTCTACATTGAGATACGTGATCTTTCTTTACATTTAGATACGTGATGTTTCTTTACATTGAGATACGTGATGTTTCTTTACATTTAGGTACGTGATGTTTCTTTACATTTAGATACGTGATGCTTCTTAACAATTAGATTTGGATGTTTCTCTACATTGAGATAGGTGATGTTTCTTTACATTTAGATACGTGATGTTTCTCTACATTGAGATAGGGGATATTTCTTTACATTTAGATACGTGATGTTTCTTTACATTGAGATACGTGATGTTTCTTTACATTTAGATACGTGATGTTTCTTTACATTGAGATACGTGATGTTTCTCTACATTGAGATAGGTGATGTTTCTTTACATTTAGATACGTGATGTTTCTTTACATTGAGATATGTGGTGTTTCTCTACATTGAGATAGGTGATGTTTCTTTACATTTAGATACGTGATGTTTCTCTACATTGAGATAGGTGATGTTTCTTTACATTTAGATATGTGATGTTTTTTTACATTGAGATACGTGATGTTTCTTGATGTTTCTTTACATTGAGATGCGTGATGTTTCTTTACATTGAGATATGTGATGTTTCTTTACATTTAGATACGTGATGTTTCTTTACATTGAGATACATGATGTTTCTTCACATTTAGATGCGTGATGTTTCTTTACATTGAGATATGTGATGTTTCTTTACATTGAGATATGTGATGTTTCTCTACATTGAGATATGTGATGTTTCTCTACATTGAGATACGTGATGTTTCTTTACATTGAGATAGGTGATGTTTCTTTTTATTGAGCTACGTGATGTTTCTCTGCATTGAGATAGGTGATGTTTCTTTACATTGAGATATGTGATGTTTCTTTACATTTAGATGCGTGATGTTTCTCTACATTGAGATACGTGATGTTTCTCTACATTGAGATACGTGATGTTTCTCTACATTGAGATGCGTGATGTTTCTCTACATTGAGATGCGTGATGTTTCTCTACATTGAGATACGTGATGTTTCTCTACATTGAGATAGGTGATGTTTCTTTACATTTAGATGCGTGATGTTTCTCTACATTGAGATAGGTGATGTTTCTTTACATTGAGATACGTCATGTTTCTTTACATTTAGATGCGTGATGTTTCTTTACATTGAGATACGTGATGTTTCTTTAGATTTAGATATGTGATGTTTCTCTACATTTAGGTACGTGATGTTTCTCTACATTGAGATACGTGATGTTTGTATACACTTAGATACGTGATGTTTCTATACATTGAGATACTTGATGTTTCTTTACATTGAGATACTTGATGTTTCTTTACACTGAGATGCGTGATGTTTCTATACATTTAGATACATGATGTTTCTATACATTTAGATACGTGATGTTTCTATACATTTAGATAAGTGATGTTTCTATACATTTAGATACGTGATGTTTGTATACATTTAGATACGTGATGTTTCTATACATTTAGATACGTGATGTTTCTATACATTTAGGTACGTGATGTTTCTATACATTTAGGTACGTGATGTTTGTATACTTTAGATACGTGATGTTTCTATACATTTAGATACGTGATGTTTCTATACATTTAGGTACGTGATGTTTGTATACATTTAGATACGTGATGTTTTTATACATTTAGATATGCGATGTTTCTATACATTTAGATACATGATTTCCTTTTGTAAAAAAAAAAGATGGAAACAACACATAACACATCAAATGTTAAAGCAGTTGAGCAAACTTAGGATGTTATATTTTGCAGTCTCTTTACATTACTCAAATGACTCGAAATTTCAAAGCAGAACTTCAACATTTATGAGTTGTGTGTTACAAAGTATACTGTGATTAAAAAGTCTACAACAGCACAGTGTTGTATTTTCTTAAACTGTCTGTAACCCTGTTTGTTACAAAACGTCCTGGGAATTCTCTGGAATATTAAGTGGAATTAGATATACACTACATAAATTATATAGCCGAATTTCCCGAGTTGCATTTATTTTTTTCTTTAGTATATAATTATTATCAGAGTTTAAAAGGGCAGAACTGTTGTTATGCGTTAGAGTTTTGCATTATATATAATCAAAGTACACCACGGGGACGATTTTAATACGAATATACCAGCAATACTTTCAGGAAAGATTCATAACAACGTTCGTGGCTCCAGTGCATTTAATCACACGCTAGTTGGTTGTCATGGGATAAATATTGCATGCATTTTAAACTGTTCAGATAGCGTAACAGTGTGTTATGCCTGCAACATTCAAAATTACCGTATTCCTGTAGGAAGAGTGTCTCCCCTAATAGAAACGGTCTCCCCACACCATTTCAACTTACTTAAAAAAAAAAAGAGTAAAATCTTCAAAATTTACATTTTTGATATTTTTTATCAAAAAAAAAAGGTAAAATCGAAATTCAATACATATTAATTTTTTGCATACCCCAAATATTTTTTTTCATTTTATAAGAGCACCCCTTGGCATTTTTCATCTTCTTTTTTTTAGGGTAAATATTGTATTAACCATAGAACAAGTCAATATGTCAGTGTTGCACATTGAAATTGCTCAGTATTCTAGCTATATATTGCCTCATTAAATAATACTTTAAAGATAATAATTGGCCACCGGCCAGCTAAAGGGTCTGGCCAGTTAAAGGGTCCTTTTTATATTTGTAAATATTTAAAATTCAGTATTTTATCTTTTGTAGTACAATGTATTGTCAATGTATTGTCAATGTATGACTGTTGACGTGTGATTGAACCCTTATGAAGGCTTAAAGCTGAAAGCGCTTGGAAAATTAGTTTGTTAAAGCAATGTTTGGTTGATTTTCATCACCTGCGTAGCATGGCAGACACTCAGGGTTATCAGGGATAACTGTCCATAGTCGTCAATGGCATCACACTTTTGTTTCTGCTCAAGAACTTCTGAGAGTTGCATCTAGCGACTTCAAGTTTTATAACTTGTCCTTGGTGACCCCTATTGATTTTCGGATAAGTAGGTCAAAGGACAAGGTCACTGTGACCAAGGACAAGGTCACTGTGACCATTTTATGGAAATTGGAATGCACTCATTTAAAAAAAAATGGCTGCATGGATTCATAATTGCTGTGTAGTAAGGTAGAACATCTCACCTCCCACTGCTGCGGGTTCGAATCCCACTGGGAGCTCGACTTGCAAGTGAGAAAGTGTTTATTCTGGATGGCGGGATGTATACAGGTATAGAGTACTGGTTCTACCTGTCTCCACCACAAAAATATCGACCATCATACATAGCCTAAAGAAGCAAAACAAAACGTTATTGATGTTGGGTGAATATGTCAAAGGTCAAGGTTACTATGACTTTTTACTTGAAATTGTGGATTGACAGTAGTTTTTCTAATTGCAACATCTTTTTACGTCTTCAGCTTTTGTTTCCACTCAATATTTTCTGTAAAATGGCAGCTGCCATCTTCAAATTTTATATATTATTTTGGTGTCAGTATGTCAAAGGTCAAGGTCACCTGTGAACGGATAAAGAAAAATTGTGACTGCTCAGCTCAAATAAACTGTGTCGGCTCAATAACCTTTGAAGGATTGCAATCACTGTCTTCAAACTTTATAACTTTATCCTTGGTGAGTGAACGACTCCTATTGACTCTGTCAGTATGTTAAAGGTCAAGGTCACTGATAAACAAATTTTCCGAGAAACACCCCTCTTGTCTATATCTCTTTAAATATATATAATTATGTGTTCCTTACCATTTCATGTATATTTTCTCTTTACAGATTCTGCGTGGGAGACAGATTTTATTTGTGTGATAACAAAATCCTGTGCGAATATGACTATGAGGAGCGTATGGTGTTTGCCAACATGACCTATAACTATAACGCCTTGTCCCAGATAAAGAGGCAAACGAACAGTCTCAGTGATGACTTATCTAGCGGGTATGGTAGTCCCAGTCCAGGCTCGTTATAGAGACGCTGGAAACCTAGTCAGATATCAGACATGGGACATAACAGAGATGTTGGAGACCCAGTCAGTTAACAGACATTGGACATAACAGAGATACAGGAAGCCCAGTCAGTTAACAGGCATGGGAAACAATCAAGACAGTGGAAGTAAAACGTGTTCTCTGCACAGAGGGGTTTTATGCCCTTAAAAGTGATATTTATTAAGTCACATGTGATCCCAGGTTTTTCTAGAGACATGGGACAGAGAAAAGTGTTCACTTTCTCAAATAAATATTTTCATGTACATACACTTCTAAAATGGTGATATTTATAAAGTTATAAGTTCTATTGCACGTAATGTGAAGTTATTTATGTGCTGCAACCCTGTCGATCAGTGAGCAACAAGGGTGTCCTAGGGTACAGAGATACACCAATCTGAATAAATCCTCAAATTGCCTAAACTTTGAGAAGGCATGATTGATCCTATAAGTTGATTTGGGGGTACATGTATTTTCTGAACATTCGCTTTAGAAAAATACTGTTTTTTTAATGATAATAAACATAACGATACGTTGCATCTTAAACCTTCTTGCCTCTCACTGCTGCGGGTTCGAATCCCACTGGGAGCTCAACTTGTAAGTGAGGAAGTGTTGCTACGGAACGCGGGAGTTATACAGTACTGGTTCTACCCAGGAATAAGTGGGTGATCCGTGCATCCACCACAAGAAATTTGACCATCATACATAGCCTAAAATGTGCTGAAAAATTATGTTAAAAAACAAACAAACAACATAAACAATTGGATTTTGTTGCTTTGTTTTAAATTCTGAATTTGCTAGTTTTTCTGCATATATTGACATTATGCAGTAGGCAGATATGGCTGATATGATGTCTACCCCAAGGTTCTTGTCTCTAACATTGTGGGGTATTTGTTGTTTGATTCACAAGTGTAAATTACATTCATTGAATCATTGCAGAATGAATTCAGTGGAAACATTTTAATTTATATGTATATATAGTCTACCATTGTGATTATAAATCTATAAATGATGTACATATTTATTTATGAGTCTATATCCAAGTATAACGTACGTTATTGTTTTGTGAAAGTATAATGATTTTTGCAATGAAGCCTTTCATTCCACAATGGAATTCATTTGTCTTTTTCATTTAATCTATTTTTTATTTGCTAGACGTAATTGTCCTAAATATCTGGAAGAGTACTACATAGCAGGTATAAAACTTCTATAAATTCTATGAACCTCATCAAATATGGTTCATGCAATGATATATATTTAACTGTGACCTTGACCTACAAAACTGAATATCACCAAACATGGTTTGGTTCATATAATGCTATATGTTCGACAGTGACATAGACCTATAAAACTGAACTTCCTCAAAACCTGGTTCGGTTCATATAATGCTATATGTTCAACAGTGACCTTGACCTTTAAAACTGAACCTAATCAAACATGATTCAAACGAGGATATGTATTTAAGTGTGACCGTGGCCTATTAAACTGAACTTCATCAAACAGGGTTCATGTAACGTTCACATATATTCAACTCTGACCTTAACCTTAACATTTTTGACCATCATATCTTAGTCTCAAATAACCTTGACCTATTAAACTTAAAAGATAATAATTCGAATTCATTGGCTAGTCTTACCATATTATATAACATCAATCACTACTACTATATCTATTTATGTATTTTCAAAGATAAATTGTTATTTATTCTTTTGGATAAAAAATAATGATAACAGTCTAATTGTCTCCCTTAAAGATAAAGTACTGGCATATTAATGTAGCTATCCCACCAACAACAGGCAAATTTTACATCATAATGTACACTGTTCCTAAAGCAGGCCAAACCCCGAAACTGGAGCATCGAATTAAGAGTTACCAACTCATAATTCATTTTAGGCATATTCAATCACGGGTATTTTTAGAACATGTGGATAGAGTTTTGAGGTGGTTTTGTGGGATAATTTTGCTATTATTTGGTGGGTTAATGTAAGAAGATCAGGCTCCATTGCAAACATGACTGAAATGTGCTTTAAAATGTTCAACATGTGCTAACTTTACTGTAATAATTTTGTATATTTAAAAAAAAAACACAGTATAGTATGTAAACTGAAAGTTCCTGTATCCAGTGATAACCTACTGTTAGTTTTGTTGCTGTTGTAATTTAAGTTGATTACAAGGGACGCACCGCAGTCTTTATTCTAAAAAAAATGTGTGGCATTACGGTAGTAATTCTACAATTTTACAATCGTATTTAATAATTTTTTCAAAAAGATCACGGAATATTGCTCTACATATTTTTATTAATAATTTTAAAGTATATTTCTTCATTTAGATAAGTAAAATCTATGGTTAAATGACAGAAAAAAACGATTCAGTTTTGATTCCGTCAATATTTAAAGTGAAAATGACATGTACATAAAATCAAAATACAAATTATAAAGCAAAAAAGCAGGTTCAGGATTGAGATGTGTCCCTTTTAATTTAATAAGAGCTGTCCTGAATGCATGCAATGTTAGCTTATTATACAGGTTAACTTTTTAGACTACACCTTGAAGGCAGTAGCTTGTGTGGATGAAATGGAAAACTGATTAGATTTTTTTCATTAAACAATATTTAATTTTTTTGCTAATTATGTTTCATTGTAATAAGCAGTACGTATAAATAATAATTTCTGCTGTTGGTGATACCTTTTTTGAAAAATATGCTGTATAATAAACAAAAATGATGGTTGTGGGGTTGATCCCCAACTTCTGGTAGTAAATTCCCTTCTAAAATATGACAGCTGTATTACATGTAAGACTTATCTAGCAGCATTACTTGTAGTCTACTTGTATATAGTCATATTACAGGTTGGTCTAGTCATAGAAAGTGGTCTAGTCATATAAAGGCTATACTTCACTTGTATATAGTCATATTACAGGTTGGTCTAGTCATATAAAGTGGTCTAATCATATAAAGGCTATAATTCACTTGTATATAGTCATATTACAGGTTGATCTAGTCATATAAAGTGGTCTAGTCATATAAAGGCTATAATTCACTTGTATATAGTCATATTACAGGTTGGTCTAGTCATATAAAGTGGTCTAGTCATATAAAGGCTATAATTCACTTGTATATAGTCGTATTACAAGTTGATCTAGTCATATAAGGCTACACTTCACTTGTATATAGTCATATTACAAGTTGATCTAGTCATATAAAGGCTATATAGTCATATTACAAGTTGTTCTAGTCATATAAAGGCTATATAGTCATATTACAAGTTGATCTAGTCATATAAAGGCTACACTTCACTTGTATATAGTCCTATTACAAGTTGATCTAGTCATATAAAGGCTATAATTCACTTGTATATAGTCATATTACAAGTTGATCTAGTCATATAAAGGCTACACTTCACTTGTATATAGTCCTATTACAAGTTGATCTAGTCATATAAAGGCTATAATTCACTTGTATATAGTCATATTACAAGTTGATCTAGTCATAAAGGCTATAATTCACTTGTATATAGTCCTATTACAAGTTGATCTAGTCATATAAAGGCTATATAGTCATATTACAAGTTGTTCTAGTCATAAAGGCTATAATTCACTTGTATATAGTCATATTACAAGTTGATCTAGTCATATAAAGGCTATACTTCACTTGTATATAGTCATATTACAAGTTGATCTAGTCATATAAAGGCTATACTTCACTTGTATATAGTCCTATTACAAGTTGATCTAGTCATATAAAGGCTATAATTCACTTGTATATAGTCCTATTACAAGCTGATCTAGTCATATAAAGGCTATATAGTCATATTACAAGTTGATCTAGTCATATAAAGGCTATATAGTCCTATTACAAGCTGATCTAGTCATATAAAGGCTATATAGTCATATTACAAGTTGATCTAGTCATATAAAGGCTACACTTCACTTGTATATAGTCCTATTACAAGCTGATCTAGTCATATAAAGGCTATACTTCACTTGTATATAGTCATATTTAATACAAGTTGATCTAGTCATATAAAGGCTATACTTCACTTGTATATAGTCATATTACAAGCTGATCTAGTCATATAAAGGCTATACTTCATTTGTATGTAGTAACAAGTTGATCTAGTCATATAAAGGCTATAATTCGCTTGTATTAGTCATATTACAAGTTGGTCTAGTCATAAAGGCTATAATTCACTTTTATATAGCCATATTACAAGTTGATGTAGTCATATAAAGGCTATAATTCACTAGTATATGGTCGTATTATAGGTTGATCTAGTTGTAAAGGCTATACTTCACTTGTATATAGTCATATTACAGGTTGATCTAGTCATATAAAGGTGTTTTATAAAGGTATTTTTTTTATGTGAGTTTTGTATTATAAGAACTCTGTATTAATCTTCAGAAGTATGTAACAACATAATTGTTATGTTGTTCCTACTGTCAGTTGACCACTTGATTGATTGCAAATATTATAATGTAAATTTTAATGTATTTCATGAGAACTAAGTGCCAATTTTTTAATCGACATAATATTTAAATGCAGGCCTGAGTGCGTTTCATCCAGGACCTGTTGTCAAATGGAAAATTCCAAAAGTAGCATTCTATACCCATGTTTAGATTGCTGATGAAGTTTCCATGTATGTTTACGCTAGGATAAAGGAGAAAGCAAGCTGTATACAGTCCATGTCATGGTGTTTATGCACACTTGATTACTCCATTACCCAACAGAAAACACCTGTTCTTCACTAATTGAAGTCTGGCTAACTCTTGAAAGATTGCATCAAATATTTATGCATTTGTATACACCACATATCAAATTATTACTCGGCTTACTTTTTGCACCCTGGAATCTAATTAATTAAGGCCTCTGAAGGTGTTTACTTAACTTTGATTAATCTTCCCAGTCAGTACAAGTTAGAAGGAAAAAAATGAGTATGCTACATTAATTATCTGCCTGTAATTCAGGGTGTTAAAGGATACAGCTCGGCTGCTCTCTACTAGAAATACTGAAAAATAAGTTTTAGAGTAATAAACAAATATGTGTGGTATGATACATGCACCTGGCAGCTTTTACGTCAGTATTGCGCGTATAGAATCGTCTGTAGAGTCGTATTCAATCCGCTATACATGTGAGGATCAGGATTTGAAATTTGGGAAGGAGTTCAGCCTTTGAAAAACCAATTGATGACAACAACAACATGCTGTCAGCCCATTTTTGTTGAATTCTTTTCAAATTTCACATTGGGGTGGGGTGTTGGGGTGGGGTTTAGGCCGGGGTCCCGATTAGATTCGCTTAAGTACTTCATGCATGAAATATGAACGTAAGTTTTCCTTAAAACACTTAATGGAATGGTGATTCTTAATAAAATGTTATAACTGCTAGTAAAATGAAATTAAATAGGTACACATAGATATAAAATGGATTACGAATTTTGGAAACCAATTTCACTCCGCAAGGGGCTTGTTGTATTTGTTGGTGGTGTTGTTGACTATTAACCTTAGAATTACACACACACATACACACACTGGAAACCAATTTCTGGTACTAGAAATTCTGAGCATATTTTTCATATTTTCTTCACTTTATTGAGTGTCACAAAGTATACATATACTGTTAACCCTTTATAATAGCCTTTGTGTCCATTGTAAACCCAGATCAGCCTGAGAGTAGAGTAACTCGCCCAAAACACCCCTTTGTCACATAAATGGAATGGTCTTAATTCAAAGAAAGTAGAGTCCATTATATATATGTAGGGTAAAGTATTAAAAAGTATATCCACCATGATGTATTCATAAATTATTCTGCAAGAACTGGTGTAATATACACCATAATGTGTGGAACTCCAACTGCTTCTCATATGCATATTTTATGAAGGTATTAATCAGCTGATTAGCAGACTACATCCTGATCCTGTGATATAATCGCAGATACAAATATTACACGATCTTATCGTAAAGTCAGATTTTACTTTTACTGTTCAAAAGTGTTTGTTTATCAAAGTGCAGAATTCATAATTGTATTTTAGTAAAAAAATTAAAAGCTCATTCATTTCACCGGTGTGGGTTCAAATTCACTGGGAGCTTTATTGACTTGTCAGGTGAGAAAATGTTGATTCTTATGCATGGCATGTATACAGTACTGGCGTGGTCTGCCCCTAACACAAAAAAATCGACCGTCATATATGGCCAGACATGTGCTAAAAATGAAATAAAACACCATTCAAACAAGTAATTCATTTTGATCTACTACAAATTTGACCTTAGTGTTGATTTGAATGCAGATTTAGAACATGGTATTCATTTCCAGGAATCATCTTCATCTCCGTTATTGTCACTTTGGCTCATCACCATTCCGATACGACCTAAGGCCAAACAAGACTTCACCTGTGTTTCAGGTTATCCTACCTACCCGGAAATATTTGGCCATTACCCAGAACTATTTTTGTCAAATTTGAATAATTTAGCACCATACAGGTTGAGATTCCTGTTCTTTATATGCCCATGTAAAAATAATTTGAAAAATAAAATAATTTCCCTGTCTAGGCTATATTTTGTGTCAATGTAACCGGAAACACATATATTTTGTTATGTGGCCCAATCTGTTAACAAATTTGCTAATTACTGTTTACGGTACAGAAAAATTAAAGAGTCATTCCTGATAATGTGTGGAAAACAAAAAGGGAATTGAATTGAATTGAATTGGGGTTGCAAGGCGCACCAACACATGAAAGGTTATATGGCACATAACAGGAATGAACATGCCAGGCGCATCCTCCATGTACATGGAGATAAAATATGGAGAACGGGCCTAGAACCTTCTCACCCTGAACTGCAGAGTTGCTGCAAATTCTATTGTAGACACTCCATTTACGCCGGAGCCACGTTATAGCTTTTCTGCCACTGCTCTAGTGATATGAGCGAGATGGCACCTGAAACAATGCAGGGGTCATGATGAAGACCTTTAATTAGCATGAACAAAAAAATGATAAAATAAACATGAATTTGGGGGGTTCTACCCCTCTGCCTTCCCCTCCAATGGGATCTGCAGTGGCCCTATTCTTTGTCCCGTAACCAAACGGGGCCCCCGGAACCACACGGGGCGGGAAAAACAAAAAGGGAATGTACTGATAAGAATTCACAGTAATGTAGATGCTTTTGGGGGAAACACAAGCTGTTGATTGTAATATATAGTGAAAAGATTTGGCAATTATTTTAAACTTGTCCAGCTAGTATATATTATAAACAAGTGTCATAATTCAATACAGATGTTGATCTTCCCTTCTTACTGCCTAAATAAACACACAAATCTGATTAAATGCATTCTTGCTCATCAATCATATTTGTACAGGGAGGCACTTCGAAAAAAAACACTAAAAAACAGAGAGTTTTCACCATGGCTTTAATACTTTTCCAGGTGATTGTAGTTTTAAAACGGGCATGATTTCATTTCCCAGTTCTGCGGGTTCGAGGTTCTTAGGCCCATTCTCCATACTTTATCTTGATGTAAATAGAGGATGCGTCTGATATGTGCACCATATAACCATTTAAAGGCCAGGGTGGAGTATAAAAAAAAAAAAAATGGCCACAGAGAAACTTTTCTGATCATTTTATACATTATATTGCTCAGAGAGGTTTAATCACAAATATCTAAATAATAAAGCTTTTTAAACCACATAAGATGTGGCATCTAAATACTCTAAACATAATCTATACAGATATATCAAAATAATTATATAATGTATTTATTTTCTTTACTTTTTAGAACAAAACTTTATTCCTAACTGTCAAATTTGGAATGTTGGTGCATCCAGGGGCGTAGCTGAACTTTTTTTTAGAAGGAAGCCAATCCTGCATTCTGACGATATTTTAAGCAGCAAACAATATGTTCTTAATCCACATTTCAATTTTTTTTAATCTGCGATTTCGCAACAAAAACATCGGAACAGAACAAAATAACATAATTATAGTAATATGAATACTTGCTTTCTGAAAATCTTTTTTTTTTTCACAATCAATGTGTGTTTGGTTCCGAAAGACCGCGCACGAAAACAGTTTGGCTTTTATTTTCTGAAAAGACCACGAGTAAAAATTGGTATGAACTGACCATACCCCCTAAGTTTTTATTGCATTTTTTACTCTCTTTTTTTTTTGATTTCTGGGGACAATGTGTAGGCACGTGCCTACCGTGCCTATAGGCAGCTACGCCACTGGCATCTATTAATAGCTGTACCTGTAAAAATAAGATCAGTGATTGGACAGAATGCTGAAACCCTTATCTTGAAGCTGACGAAATACTAACTGGCTACAGTGTATACATAATGGTGGTAGGAATGCTGGGTTTTAAAATGTGTTGGTGCCCGTAAAACCCTTCAAATGACTTTCCCAGATGTTAATAGCGGGCTTAACCTTTTATTTAAAGGTCAAAATCCCTAAACTTGTTTTAACTTCTCTGTTAATGGGGTGTGATGGGGGAGGATGGGGGAGAATATGCTCCTGCTTATAACTGTCATTTTATTCATGTCCTACAGCTATTCAAAATATCTATCAACATTTCAACTTCTAATGGAGAAAACAGACCCCATTATCATGTTCTTGTGTGAAGATTTTTTTTTTACTGTGAATCTAAAAAATCTAAACCTAGTTGTAATCCTTTATTAATGAAGAGTTATTGGGTTGTCAAGAAACAATGCTACATGCTGGGCTGTATTATCTCTTATAGTCCCCTCTAATTACCCAGGCAGTACAATATAATTATGTTGTAAGTAATCGTCTGCTGTTGCTAACTGATATTTTAATAAGCAACATATCCCATTAGCAGTCATGCAATGCCACCTGTCTGATGTCATATGGGTGTCTCGTGCTTGTATACTGTTATGTAAGCAGGGGCGGATTCAGTAGATGGAGGGGGCGCACCTGGCGCACACCAACCCTAAAACTTAAAAATAATAAAAATTCATGCGCAAAGTTGTTTGTGTTTGTTTTTGTTGTTGTTGACAACAGTTATTTTAAAAGTTGTGCTCCCCTATGCTACACCACCCTCTCTCCTCAACTTAAACTGAGAATACATGCATACGAAAAAAAGCATTTTTTTTGTGGGGAGTTTTGTTGTCAGTCGTTTCTTAAAAGTTGCGCCCCACTAGTCTCTAATCCTGTATCAGCCTCTGGTAATGCTGCTGTAAGTCTGATGTCATACAGGTGTCTTGTATGCTCATACTGCCATGCTATGTCACTGTTCTAATGTGAAATGGGTGTCTTGTGTAATTATGCTGTTATCTGATGCTGCATGTCTGATGGCATTATGTTCATTATTAATAATGTAATAGTGTTTTCCTTAATGAAACAGGTATATATATTGCATTTATTCTGTGTGAAAATTATATATTTTTAGAATTTAATTATACTTTAAGCTGACTTAAAGCCACAATATGTCTATTTTCAAACATAATGATTAATATTACAGTCATTTTGCATTAAAACCTGATGTCCCCAGACACTAACTGAAATAATTTGAAAATAACCCTGATATGCTATCTTTTTAGCCTTAACAACAAAAACAAAAAAAACTGTTCTATAAATGAACTATTTGACCCTGGGCGCTGTCTGTTTTATGCTTAGGGCAGTGTTCATGGGATACTACATTACAGTACATCAGTTTACACATGAGGTATTGATATTATTTATTTGTATAGGTTCACAAAGTTTAATTATTCTAATCTATTGATTGTATATTGCATAATTTCTTAAGTTTTAAGGTTTCTAAATACTTTGTCAACTGTTCCATTATAATTTTAAATCACAGCTCACAAGGTATTAATTAGTCAGTTGTTTGTTCAATAGATGCCATTCTTTTTGTTAGATATGGAAGCTGTTACTATCTTTCTTTTTTCTGAAGCTTTCATAAAATTGAAAATGCTACTAGCTGTTTTCATGAATTTTCCTCTAGACAAATAACCCAATCATGAATTGGAACAAAATACATGAGTTTTTTTGGTGTGTTGGGATAGATATTCAAAATGTCAGCAATAGTATATTAATTGTCATCCCTAGTACCAAAGAGAAGTAAGTCTGTAAGTAATAGATTTTGTTTTATAATAGAGTTGTTGTTCTTGTGTTTTTAGCTCTACTGGCCAAGGGCCAGCAGAGCTTATGGGATGGTGTGTTGTCCGTCGTCCGTCCGTCCGTCGTCCGTCCGTTAACTTTTGTCTCGTTAAGACAATAGGGCCTTCATTTTTCATCCGATCGTTACCAAACTTAAACAGATTGTTAATATCAATGAAAGCTCGGATAAGTTCGAAAACCAGCCAGATCGGACCAGTAACAGCAGAGTTGTGGCCCTTGATTTAGTTAAAAATGCTACATCTTGCCTCGTTAAGACGATAGGGCCTTCATTTTCCATCCAATCTTTACCAAACTTTATCAGATTGTTAATATCAATGATAGCTCGGAGAAGTTCGAAAACCAGCAATATCGGACTAGAAACAGCGGAGTTATGGCCCTTGATTTAGTTAAAAATGCTGTATTTTGCCTCGTTAAGACGATGGGGGCTTTATTGTTCATCCGATCTTTACCAAACTTTATCAAATTGTTAATGTCGTTAAAAGCTTGAACAAGTTCGAAAACCAGCCATATCGGACCAGTAACAGCGAAGTTACGGCCCTTGATTTAGTTAAAAATGCTATATTTTGCCTCGTTACGACGATAGTTGCTTCATTGTTCATCCGATCTTTACCAAACTTTATCAGATTGTTAATATCAATGAAAGCTCGGACAAGTTCGAAAACCATTCATATCGGACCAGTAACAGCGGAGTTATGGCCCTTGATTTAGTTCAAAATGCTATATTTTGCCTCGTTAAGACGATAGGGCCTTCATTTTTTCTCATCCGATCTTTACCAAACTTTATCAGATTGTTAATGGCGATGAAAGCTCGGTCAAGTTCGAAAACCAGCCAGATCGGACCAGTAACAGCTGAGTTATGGCCCTTGATTTAGTTAAAAAGGCTATATTTTGCCTCGTTAAGACGATAGGGTCTTCTTTGTTCATCCGATCTTTATCAAACGTTACCAGATTGTTAATATCAATGAAAGCTTGGACAAGTTCGAAAACCAGCCAGATCGGACCAGCAGCAGCGGAGTTATGGCCCTTGATTTAGTTAAAAATGCTATATTACGTTAGGGCCTTCGTTTTTCGTCCGATCTTTACCAAACTTTACCAGATTGTTAATATAAATGAAAGCTCGATTAATTGGAAAACCAACCAGATCGGAAAGCTCCAACAAATTTCAATACCAGCCAGATTGGACCATTTACACCGGAGTTATGGCCCTTGATTTTCTGAAATATGCTATATTTTGGCCTCATTAAGAAGAAAGGGCCTTCATTTGGCCAGATTTAAGTGAAACTTTACAAGAATGATCAATACCAAGCCTAGTTGTACATGTCGTCACCGTGTTCTGGTTGAATGATTTTGGCGGAGTTATGTCCCTTTAAAGGTTTTAATACACAAACTTTGTCTGGACTAGTTCTCCTGAACGTCTCCTCACATTTCAACGAAACTTTACAGGGATGATCAGCAGCAAGCATAGTTGTGCATGTCATCGTGGCATTCCGGTTAACAGATTTTTGATGGAGTTATGGCCCTTTAAAGGTTTTTGATACACAAATGTTTTCCGGGCTAGTTCTCCTGAACCCTTGACTGGATTTTAACGAAACTTGAAAAGGATGATCAGTATCAAGCCTAGTTGTGCATATCGTCGCCATATTCGGGTTGAATGATTTTTGGCAGAGTTATGGCCCTTTAAAGGTTTTAATAGCCAAGCGTTGTCCAGATTAGTCTCTTCTGAACTCCTTGCTGCATTTCAACGAATCTTGATGGGGATGATCAGTACCAAGTCTAGTTGCACCTGTCATTGCCGTGTTTTGGTTGAATGAATTTTGGCAGAGTTATGACCCCTTAAAGGTTTTAATACACTAACTTTGTACAGACTAGTTCTCCTGAACCTCTGGCTGGATTTCAGCGAAACTTGTCAGGGACAATCAGTACCAACCTAGTTGCGTATATCTTCACCATGTTCTGGTTGAACGATATTTGAAAGAGTTATGGCCCCTTATACATAAACTTTATCTAGAGCCAGTAGAGCGTCCACAGGCCCTCTTGGGCCTCTTGTTTGTCTATTTGGGACCAAGATATAAACATATATATCATACATATGTTTTCAGAAATCATCCCACATTTTTCAAACCTTACTATGTGAGACGTATATTTGATTGGAATTATACGCCAAACATATATGTATAACAATTATATAAAGGATGAATTAAGCTTTTAATATGAAAAATGTTATGTAAAATGGCCATCCTTAAAAAAATATTTATTTGCTGTTTCCCAACCCAAGATTTGATGAATGAGTAGGTAGGTAGGTGATTTTATTTTGCCAGGGCCAGTAAACACCTTAAGAAATTAAAGAAAAATATACTGAAGATAGCAACAAAAAAAATAACGATAATGTTAAAAAATTGCTATAAAAGTTTTGGGCAGGGCCCTTTTTGTGGGAAGGTAGGGAAACAGCAAACCAACAATAATTTTTTTATGGTTGGCCCCAATAACCTTGAAGTTAAAGTTTTACCTTCACAATTTCTCACCATGCAATGACTACATTCACCCCATCCTCTCCCCCACCCACCTCATCTTACTCAAGACCAAAACCAACTGCTTCCCTAGACCAAGGACAAATTGTCCCCAAATAAATGGCCATTGCTCCAGAGAGAAATATGACTGCTCTCCGAAACCATTGATACTTGATTCACCAATACTATGGCAGCCACTGTATGAAATCACTGACAACAGTTACTGCTCCCAGATACCATTTTCAATTTTGAGAAAAGTGTCGACATGAGGAGCACATAGTCATATAAACCACTTTGACTTGGTATTTCGTGATATGTTCATGTGTTATATTATAACTTCAACTTTTATACATGCACTCGACTGCAAAAAAATAATTTGTAACAACTGTATGCATGGTAACAAATCCATGCACTCGACTGTATGTATAGTAACTCTTTTATTCTTTAAAACTTGAAGTTCTAATACTAATTCCCTTTATGGAGGACTTATTTGTACCCTGATAATTCACTGTAAGGTTGGCACCAAGGTTGTTGATCACTTATCCTGTAATAAATTGTTTTATATTGTTTTGCCAAATGCCCATCCCTTTCCCATTAAGGTCAGACTATGCTTATGTTAACACATACATTAGATGAACCAAACTTTATGATGGGTGTAAGTGTATATATAGTTTGTGTTAGTTCACCCATTTGATGTATATTTGTTATATAAACAATGCCTGTGCTGTGTAACCCTTTGGACCTGCTACCTATTGGTGGCATCCATTGGCCCTGCTACCTATTGGTGGCATCCGTTGGCCCTGCTACCTATTGGTGGCACCCATTGGCCCTGCTACCTATTGGTGGCACCATTGGCCCTGCTATCTATTGGTGGCACCCATTGGCCTTGCTACCTATTGGTGGCACCCATTGATCCTGCTAACTACTGGTGGCATCCATTGGCCCTGCTAACTATTGGTGGCATTCATTGGCTCTGCTACCTATTGGTGGCACCCATTGGCACTGCTACCTATTGGTGGCATCAGTTGGCCCTGCTACCTATTGGTTGCACCCATTGGCCCTGCTAACTATTGGTTGCACACATTGATCCTGCTACCTATTGGTGGCATCCGTTGGCCCTGCTACGTATTGGTGGCACCCATTGGCCCTGCTACCTACTGGTGGCTTCCATTGGCTCTGCTAGCTATTCAGGTGGCATCCATTGGCCCTGCTACCTATTGGTGGCACCCGTTGACCCTGCTACCTATTGGTGGCACCCGTTGCCCTGTTACCTATTGGTGGCATCCATTGGCCCTGCTACCTATTGATGGCACCTGTTGACCCTGCTACTTATTGGTGGCACCCGTTGGCCCTGCTACCTATTGGTGGCACACATTGACCATGCTACCTATTGGTGGCACCCACTGGCCCCGCTACCTATTGGTGGCATGTGCAAAAGTGCACTATTTCTTAGGAGTTTTCGTGATATAAAATTGAAAATTACTCCGCATATTTTCTCTAATAGAGATATTAGTTTGATTGCATAATCTCCTGAAATAAAAGACTTTCATTCTCTCTGTTAGCTGTTTCAATGTACGTGTTAATAAGCATAGTCTGGCATTAAGAGTTTACCTAGTCCTTGCTTTTAACTAGTCTTTGCTTGAACAAGTCCTTGCTTATAACTAGTCCTTGCTTGAACAAGTCCTTGCTTATAAGTAGTCTTTGCTTGAACTAGTCCTTGCTTGAACAAGTCCTTGCTTATAACTAGTCTTTGCTTGAACTAGTCCTTGCTTGAACAAGTCCTTGCTTATAACAAGTCCTTGCTTATAACTAGTCTTTGCTTGAACTAGTCCTTGCTTGAACAAGTCCTTGCTTATAACAAGTCCTTGCCTATAACTAGTCATTGCTTGAACTAGTCCTTGCTTGAACTAGTCCTTGCTTGAACAAGTCCTTGCTTATAACTAGTCTTTGCTTGATCCTTTTTAGGCTTAATTAGCTAATTTATATTTTGTTGATTATATTTTTAAAAAAGTCATAATTATTCTTATTAAAATACTGAACATAAATTTTATTGATTATTTGTCATTAATGAAAAAGAATAATAAAGATATTGTTTTGACACAGTGTGTGTTCTTCTTCCATGTACCAACTGAAGATTTAGTATTTTGGGAATCCTAGGTCAAAGGTCAGGGCGTGTTTCCATTCATAAGCTAAATTTTGTGAACACGATAACTTTTGTAAAAGTATTCGATTTGAAAGTTTGTTTTAATAGTCTGATATTTGCTCGCCAAAAAGGAAAATTGACCTATGCGCCACAGAGTTGTTGCCCTTGATTATTGAAAAATCAAACAAACTTCAGCATGTGAATTTCACCAAATTCATTTTAACCCTTTGCCCACTAAGCGCGACTATAATAGCCATTGCATCCATTGTAAACCCAGATCAGAGTTACTCGCAGGCTGATCAGGGTTTACAATGTTCAGCTGCTGACCAGTCATTTCCCCCAAAACACCCCTTTGTCACATAAATGGAATGGTCTTAATTCAAAGAAAGAATGGTCCATTATATATATGTAGCGGGTTAAGGGTTAAGGTTTATTTTAATTAGGTTTCTGATGAGTTGGAAAATGAGCAAAATTGATGCCCTTGATTACTGAACTGAATTGGTGTTGAAAGGCTCATCAAGACATTGTATAGGTTATTTTTCAGCTGTCACAGATACATAGGAATCCTGGAACCCTGGCCTGCTCTTACTCGAAAGGATTCCTACGGCTCTTAATGTGCTCGAAGGATAGGACTTAAGCCTACGTTTACGTTTTTGCTTGCGTTTATGCCTAACCTAGGATAGCACATACTTTTGTGCAAGATGAATTTACTTTTAAACAATGTGTATGTTTGAGCTCATTCATTATGTTTAGGTCCATTAAAAGAGAATATATCATTATTTGAAGGTTACTCCGACAAACCTACATATACTATAATAGTATATTTAACATAAAAAACTACCATTAAACTAAAATATCGTTAGAACCGATGGATGCTCCCCGAATTGGAAAAGTTGAATGAATGAAGTTTTATCAGATGGCAATGTATAAAGCTAAAGAAAAATGGTATGTCTGTTATTATGTGATATGTCTGTTATTATGTGATATGTCTGTTATTATGTGATATGTCTGTTATTATGTGATATGAGTGTTTTTCTTGTACAAGGTTCAAAGCAGTAACATACCACTGCGTACCAATTACAAAACAAGATGCCGAATAGTGCATGTATCGCTCTACTGACTATATTGAGTATGTGGTGGGGGAACATGACATCGAGCTTGGTACTGATCATTACTATAACTAGTCCGGATAAAGTTTGTGTAGTCGTGTCAAAAATCATTCACAAGGAAAACACCAATGATTTCGCAACTACAATTGGTACTGCTCATCCCTGCAAAGTTTCGTTGAAATCCGGCTAGGGTTCAGGAAAACTAGTCCGGACAAAGTTTGTGTACTAACATATTTTAAGTGCCATAACTCCGCCAAAAATCATTCAACCGTAACTAGGCCTGGTACTGATCATCCCAAAAAAGTTTCGCTGAAATCCGGCCATGAGTTTAGAAGAAACTAATCTCGACACAGTTTGTATATTAAAACCTTTAAAGGGACATAACTCCGCCAAAAAACAGTCAACTGGAACACGGCGACGGTATGCACAACTAGGCTTGGTACTGATCAACCTTGCCAGTTTCGCTGAAATCCGGCCAGGGTTTCAGGAGAACTAGTCCAAAGTTTGTGTATTAAAACCTATAAAGGGCCATAACTCCGCCAAAAATCACAGTCGGAACACGGTTACGATATGCACAACTAGGCTTGATACTGATTATCCCTGCAAACTTTCGTTGAAATCCGGCCAAAATGAAGGCCCTATCGTCTTAACGAGGCAAAATACATCATTTTAACTAAATCAAGGGCCATAACTCTGGTATTACTAATCCAATTTGGCTGTTTTTCGAATTTGGCCAAGATTTCATTGATAACAACAAGTACAACAATTACATTCAAAGCCACCTGATAAAGTTTGGCAAAGATGGGATGAAAAATGAAGCCCTATCATCTTAACGACGCAAAATACAGCATTTTAAACTAAATCAAGGGTCATAACTCTGGTGTTAATGATCCAATCTGGCTGGTTTTCAAACTCATCATTTCAAACTCATCCGACCTTCCATTGATAATACACTGGCAATTAAAGTTTCGTAAAGATAAAATACAAAATGAAGGTGTTGGAGTGTAAACAAGGCTTAATATGACGTTTTTCAGCAAAACAAGGACTATAACTCTGGTGTACTAATCCGACCCGGTTGGTTTTCGAACTCATCCGAGCTTTCATTGATATAAATACACTGGCAAAGTTTCGTAAAGATCAATACAAAATGAAGGTGCTAGAGTGTAAAGAAGGCTTGATATGGCATTAATACGGACGACGGACAACTCGCCATCACCTTCGGCCAGGAGAGCTAACAATGACAATCCATTAAATTCCAGATAAACATGTTTTATAAAAAAAAATGAAGTACATGTACAAAAGTGCACTTCCCCTCCTTGCCCTCTATCATTGTATGAAGTTTCATTTAAGTCAAAATAGTAGTTTTCAAATTATGCTCTGGACAAGAATGATAAGATTCCAATAACAAACCGCAAAAACTCTAACTTTCTCTCATTGCCCTTTATCAGAACTATAAGTAGTTGTTGAGTTATGTGCCTGACAAGAATTACAAGTATAGAATTACAAAGGGCATTAACTCTAATTTGAATAAAGATAAAGTCATGGTTCTTGTATTCTGCATTATCTCTAATTGCCTTTAATCATTGTAAGAATTCCATTGCAGTCCCGTAAGTAGTTGTTGAGTTATGTGCCTGACAAGAATTACAAGTATAGAATTGCAAAGGGCATCAACTTTAATTTGAATAAAGATAAAGTTATGGTTCTTGTATTCTGCATTATCTCTAATTGCCTTTAATCATTGTAAGAATTCCATTGCAGTCCCGTAAGTAGTTGCTGAGTTATGAGCCTGACAAGAATTACAAGTATAGAATTGCAAAGGGCATTAACTCTAATTTGAATAAAGATAAAGTCATGGTTCTTGTATTCTGCATTATCTCTAATTGCCTTTAATCATTGTAAGAATTCCATTGCAGTCCCGTAAGTAGTTGCTGAGTTATGAGCCTGACAAGAATTACAAGTATAGAATTGCAAAGGGCATTAACTCTAATTTGAATAAAGATAAAGTCATGGTTCTTGTATTCTGCATTATCTCTAATTGCCTTTAATCATTGTAAGAATTCCATTGCAGTCCCGTAAGTAGTTGCTGAGTTATGAGCCTGACAAGAATTACAAGTATAGAATTGCAAAGGGCATTAACGCTTACTTGAATGAAGGTAGAGTTATGGTTCTTGTGCTCTGTGTTCTCTCATTGCCCTTTATCATTGTGTGAAGTTTCATTGCAGTCCCTTAAGTAGTTGTTGAATTATGCACCTGACAAGAATTTACAAAAGGCATTAAATCTCATTTCAATGAAGATAATGGTTCTTCCTCTCATTGCCTTCTGTCATTGTGTGAAGTTTCATTTCATTGCAGTCTCATAAGTAGTTTTTGTTTTTTAGCATGGTGAAGTTCACCAAGGTTTAGTAACCGTTTTTTTCACGAATCCTAACTACAGCCTCACTGATGAATCGACGCATTGCCTGAAAAAGAAGACCCATATTTTAGCAGGTGTTTCTTCTTTTCTAGTGCGGATACAAATAAGGTAATGACATTCAGAAATTTCAAATAATTTCCTCGATACATTGTTTAAAGGGGTTGATGCATTATTTTCAAACACAGTTTATCTTAAAGGGCTCTGAAAAACTTGAAAAAAGCTGAAGGAATTATCAAAATGCCATGAAAAATAAAGGTGATATGACTTATTGAAAATTTGCAAAGAACATAAATGGAGGCGGCCATCTTTGAACGATGACGTCATCGCGCCGTTTTACCGTATATGGCATATCGATAAAATGTATTTTAAAGCAAAGAAAATCACTGCAAATGAAAAATAATACTAAAATGTTTACATTTTACATCTTTATATTTATTTTTAATCAATTTGCAGTGGTTTTCTTTGCTTTAAAATACATTTTGTCAATATGCCATATATGGTAAAACGGCGCGATGACGTCATCGTTCAAAGATGGCCACCTCCATTTATGTTCTTTGCACATTTTCAATAGGTCATATCTCCTTTATTTTTCATAGCATTTTGATAATTCTTTCAGCTTTTTTAAAGTTTTCAGAGCCCTTTAAAATAAACTGTGTAACTGTAAAATAACTCCGCCAAAAATCATTCAACCGTAACTGGGCCTGGTACTGATCATCCCTAAAATGTTTCGCTGAAATCCGGCCATGAGTTCAGAAGAAACTAATCTCGACACAGTTTGTATATTAAAACCTTTAAAGGGACATCACTCCGCCAAAAAACAGTCAACTGGAACACGGCGACGGTATGCACAACTAGGCTTGGTACTGATCAACCTTGCCAGTTTCGCTGAAATCCGGCCAGGGTTTCAGGAGAACTAGTCCAAAGTTTGTGTATTAAAACCTACAAAAAGGGCCATAACTCCGCCAAAAATCACAGTCGGAACACGGTTACGATATGCACAACTAGGCTTGATACTGATTATCCCTGCAAACTTTCGTTGAAATCCGGCCAAAATACATCATTTTAACTAAATCAAGGGCCATAACTCTGGTATTACTAATCCAATTTGGCTGTTTTTCGAATTTGGCCAAGATTTTATTGATAACAACAATTACATTCAAAGCCACCTGATAAAGTTTGGCAAAGATGGGATGAAAAATGAAGCCCTATCATCTTAACGACGCAAAATACAGCATTTTAAACTAAATCAAGGGTCATAACTCTGGTGTTACTGATCCAATCTGACTGGTTTTCAAACTCATCATTTCAAACTCATCAGACCTTCCATTGATAATACACTGGCAAAGTTTCGTAAAGATAAAATACAAAATGAAGGTGTTAGAGTGTAAACAAGGCTTAATATGGCGTTTTTCAGCAAAACAAGGACCATAACTCTGGTGTACTCATCCGACCCGTTTGGTTTTTGAACTCATCCGAGCTTTCATTGATATAAATACACTGGCAACGTTTCGTAAAGATCAATACAAAATGAAGGTGCTAGAGTGTAAACAAGGCTTGCTATGACATTAATACGGACGACGGTCAACTCGCCATCACCTTCGGCCAGTAGAGCTAAAAATGACAATCCATTAAATTCCAGATAAACATGTTTTATAAAAAAAAAATGAATGTACATGTACAAAAGTGAACTTCCCCTCTTTGCCCTCTATCATTGTATGAAGTTTCATTTAAGTCAAAATAGTTGTTTTAAAATTATGCTCTGGACAAGAATGATAAGATTCCAATAACAAACCGCAATAACTCTAACTTTCTCTCATTGCCCTTTATCAGAACCATAAGTAGTTGTTGAGTTATGTGCCTGACAAGAATTACAAGTATAGAATTACAAAGGGCATCAACTCTAATTTGAATAAAGATAAAGTCATGGTTCTTGTATTCTGCATTATCTCTAATTGCCTTTAATCATTGTAAGAATTCCATTGCAGTCCCGTAAGTAGTTGTTGAGTTATGTGCCTGACAAGAATTACAAGTATAGAATTGCAAAGGGCATCAACTCTAATTTGAATAAAGATAAAATCATGGTTCTTGTATTCTGCATTATCTCTAATTGCCTTTAATCATTGTAAGAATTCCATTGCAGTCCCGTAAGTAGTTGTTGAGTTATGTACCTGACAAGAATTACAAGTATAGAATTGCAAAGGGCATCAACTCTAATTTGAATAAAGATAAAGTCATGGTTCTTGTATTCTGCATTATCTCTAATTGCCTTTAATCATTGTAAGAATTCCATTGCAGTCCCGTAAGTAGTTGCTGAGTTATGAGCCTGACAAGAATTACAAGTATAGAATAACAAAGGGCATTAACGCTTACTTGAATGAAGGTAGAGTTATGGTTCTTGTGCTCTGCACTTTCTCTCATTGCCCTTTATCATTGTGTGAAGTTTCATTGCAGTCCCTTAAGTAGTTGTTGAATTATGCACCTGACAAGAATTTACAAAAGGCATTAAATCTCATTTCAATGAAGATAATGGTTCTTCCTCTCATTGCCTTCTGTCATTGTGTGAAGTTTCATTTCATTGCAGTCTCATAAGTAGTTTTTGTTTTTTAGCATGGTGAAGTTCACCAAGGTTTAGTAACCGTTTTTTTCACGAATCCTAACTACAGCCTCACTGATGAATCGACGCATTGCCTGAAAAAGAAGACCCATATTTTAGCAGGTGTTTCTTCTTTTCTAGTGCGGATACAAATAAGGTAATGACATTCAGAAATTTCAAATAATTTCCTCGATACATTGTTTAAGTTATATATTGTTTATGTAGCTATTTCATCTATTGCTGTGCGTTCTATAAATAGATCAATCATCATCATCACGTGATCTTGCGTAAAATGTATTCACACGCTGTATTGTTCTATTGAGATTTGTAACCAGTTAATTTTATAATTTATTTCTCTTGCAACACCATCAAACGCATATCTCCCATCTTTCTTGGATTTATATATTTAAGAAATATACATGGCCTTTATAGTCTTCATATAATATTTAATAGGTTTGGTCAGTAGTGGTTATCGCATAAGCTACTATCCTTTGTAAAATGTTGTTGCTGACCTCCGGAATAAGATTGTTAGCTTACTTTGTAGTACGCTGTGTAATATTCTTAAGTTTTTACTTCCCTTGCTATGAAGTTAAAATGACTGATTCGGTAGTAAAATAATCCTGAATACTTGTGCCAGTCGTGTCGGCGAGACCGAATGCAAATCAACAATATCTGACTGGGTATATATGACGTCATTTGATCCCGAGTGACTATTTTTAGACTTCGGGTCTATTCGGACACTCCGATTTTAGAATAAGTTCCTTATATGTAAAGGATTGATAGCTCAGTCGGGAGAGCAGCAGTCCCAGAAAACTATAAAGCGAGCGGGATGGGTTCGAATCTGAGCAATACCCAATTTTTTATTCTAATTATATTTTTTTTTATGTAAAAGTTTGTTTAATTCATGCCCAATGGTCTTAAAAGGGGTACATCAGGACTTTTCTAGAAACATCTTAAATTATAAAAATGTTCCAGTTCACGATAGAAAACACTATCAATCAAAATATGAAGCTAGAACCATTTTGTTAATGTCTAAAATTTCAGAACACCATATAGCTAGGGTGGAATCTCACGTAATATGCTGAAATTAACCCTGGTGCGTCACCTAGGATAGCACGTATTATTATGCAGAATGAATTTCTTTGCAAATAAAAGATTTTGTAGGCTCATTATGTTTTGGTCATGTAGGATAAAAAATATTAATATTTTTCAATTTTAATTCGGACACCTAGACACCCATAAAAAGCCTGATGTACTCCCTTTAAGACTTAAGTCGGAAAACAAATTGTGTGTGTGTGTGTGGAGAGTGGGGGGATTTTTAAAAAGATGTTTACGACTTTTATCTATGCGTCAATTTGGTAGAGGTAGACCTCATCTGTTTTGAAACAAACTCGTAGAACCACAGTCCTGCCACGCGTTATTGAGTAGCTGTCAAACATTCGTCAATGTGCAAACGTGGGACAAGCGGGACTCGAACGTAGATATATACATTACACAAACAAGAGTAGATCTAAACACAAATCTGTTACCTTTTATTACAATTTTCAAATTACATGCAAAACTGATTGAATTATATTCTGTTAAGGCCAAAACACAAATATGTTTAAAAACAAAACAAAGCAGCAAAAAACGAAGGGGTAAAAAGTTGATGTGTCGGGGGGTAAAAACGGCGATTCGGTTGGGTGACAGGAAACAAAACACTTTTTTGTTTAGGTCTAAGGTAGTATACGGAATTTACCGTGACTTTGGTGATTATTGTCAACAAACGATTTGTCGAAAATCCATGTAAAAATTACAATTAGGGATACGAATCGTGAAATTCTCAGTAGCATAGCTACCTATTAGGCCAAAAGGCCCGGGCCTTCACATCATGTTCACATACATGGTTGAAAAATATAACAACGAAATAATTGTGTATGAACATCATGTTCACTCCGAGTTGTGAGATTAAATCACAACGGTATCCCGAGAACAGTGGTACTCCGAGTTGTGAAAATGAACTACAACGGTATCCCGAGATCAGTGGTATTCCGAGTTGTGAGAATAAATAACAACGGTATCCAGGGACGTACTTCGAGTTGTGAGATTAAAATCAAATGAGCACAAAGATTTATAAGTTATGTTTTGTATACAGGTATGTGTAGTCTGTATGTCTCTACTACAAGTTGTGTGTAAAACATATGTTCTTTTAGTTCAAGGTCACACTTTTTGGAACAAGGAAACTTCAGGGAGAAAGTGTCACTTTATAGTGACATTCCATGTTTAAATTTGTATATTATAAATCTTTGTGCAGCGGGGGATATGGCTGTCTTTCAGACTACACTCGTGTTCATTTGATTTTAATCATACTTGCATAGTATGTGGATATAAATGCAAGGTTGTTTCCTATTTTAATTCATCTATGTTGGTCAAAGGGTCTATGAATTACCTCCCATTGAATTTGCAAAATTAGCTGTCTTGACCTTTTTGACGCTATATTCATTTCTAATGACTCAAACTTTGACAGGTGATGACAGGTGATGTTTTTCGATACACTTTAACACCTGTGAAGATATGGTTCAGATATGATGAAGCGTTTCGGAGATTAGTTTTCATTATAACGAATCATTCCTTTTGTTCCCTTCTTTATTCCTGTATATACCTTACCTTATCTTGTTTTAATCGCCTTACTTCCAGATACATTAAACAATGCATTGATGTATTATTACATGCAATGATGTATTATTATTAAGAAGAGTTGACACATGTTCAGTCCATCCATGTCATGCGTGATTGCAAAGAAACCTTCCATTACATGGATGAACAAATCATAGTTCACCATGCTCTCAGTACCTTCGTTACTTTGATTTAGTATGGTCCAGACAAGATATCCGGACGGACGGACGGAAGGACAAGACAGACGGACAGAGCTGAAACTATGTACCTTGGGGAGCATAATAAAACGGCATAAACGTTTCAATCCTGAATCAAAAATAGCGGGGAACTATAACACAAAGATCAAATTGGAACCAGCGCCTACCATTTAGCGTTAAACGCTTTTACAGAGTACCTACCGGAAAAGATCATCCGGAAAAGGTCAATGCATACACTCCTGGGGAATGTGTTGACGGTGACGGTGTTTGTTTTGTGTGACTTTTCATGGCACTGCTAAAATTTCAGAGACAAATACTACTTGGAATTATTAATTTAGTACCCGATAATCATTCCTGTCTTTTCATTATCGTGAACTGTGTTATTTCTAGTTATTCCATTTCTTTGTCATAATTTGTAGAAAGTATGTATAAAATCATCAACTATTCAAATTTGCAAACATTGTATGGAGGATGTGAAAATCATATCAATATACACGTCCTAAACAAAATTCAACTTATTAAATTAAAGCATTTAGGCACTATCTACCATGTTGTTTACTGTTCACTACGAAGTAGACGGGATCTTAGGAGCTGTATCGCTTATTGGTACGAATCGATAACTGTATCGCTTATATGGTACGAAAGATAGCGATCTGATTTAAAGAGACATACAGCAATCTTGCTTTGTTTTCACACAGAATTTAAAACAAGGATATTTCCATGATGTTAAAGTGAATATTAATCCCCATATACGTTCTAATAAACAGTTAATTAATTCAAAATAAAGTGATCGCAGCTACAACGAAAAATGTAGTGTTTACAATAGAGTTTGCAGCAACTCTGTATAGTTCTGTAGATGAGAAGGCTCTATTCTGCATCAGTTTTATCTAGAATGGTGTGAAAATACCTCATTGAAGATTCAATGTTCACCGTCATATGCATAACATCTTCGGGATGGCCCAAATTCATGTGCTATATTCAGTGGGGCTAGAGGGCGTGACCGGGAGCAAATACTTTTCACAACCGATTAGGTTCAATCAAACCGAGACTGCAATATTTTTTGTATTTATCGTGTTCGACATTTATCGTGTTCGACGATTTCCAAATTTCTCCTTTCATACTTTTCTTATCTATATGTAGATGGGGGTGGGGGTGGGTGATGGGCATGGGATATTCTTTCCCGTTGTCGCCATATAACCTATTTGCAAAAGCCAGGGAGAGAAACCACACAGGACAAAAGTCTGTAGATCTAAAGCCAGGGAGTGAAACCACACAGGACAAAGGTATGTAGCTCTAAAGCCAGGGAGCAAAATCACACAGGACATAGGTCTGTAGATCTAAAGCCAGCGAGCGGAACCACACAGGACAGAGATCTGTATCTCTAAATCGAGGGAGAGAAACCACTAAGGACAGAGGTCTTTAGCTCTAAAGCCAGTAGGCAAAACACACAGGACAGAGGTCTGTAGCTCTAAATCCAGGGAGAGCAATTATACAGGACAAAGGTATGTAGCTCTAAAATAAGGGATATAAACCACACAGGACAGACGTATGTAGCTCAAAGCCAGGGAGAGAAGCCACACAGGACAAAGGTCTGTAACTCCAAACCCGGAGAGTGAAACCACAGAGGACAAAGTTATGTAGCTGAAAAGCCAGAGAGAGAAACCACACAGGACAAAGATCTGTAGCTCTAAAGTCAGGGAGAGAAACAACACAGGACATAGGTCTGTAGTTCTAAAGCCAGGGTGCGAAACCACACAGGACAGCGGTCTGTAGCTCTAAAGCCGGGAAGAGAAACAATACAGGACAAAGGTCTGTAGCTCTAAAGCCAGGGAGAGAAACCACAAAGGACATAGGTCTGTAGCTCTAAATTCTGGAACAGAAATCACACAGGACATAGGTCTGTAGCTCTAAAGTAAGAGAGAGAAACCACACAGGACAGAAGCCTATAGCTCTAAAGCCAGGGAGTGAAACCACTCAAGACAGAGGTCTATAGCTCTAAAGCCAGGGAGCGAAATCACACAGGACAGATGTCTGTAGCTATAAAGCCAGGGAGCGAAACCACAAAGGACAGAGATCTGTAGCTCTAAAGCCAGGGAGAGAAACCACCCAGGACAGAGCTCTAAAGCCAGGGAGTGAAACCACACAGGACAAAGGTTTGTAGCTCTAAAGCAAGGGAGTGAAACCACCCAGGACAAAGGTCTTTGGCTCTAGAGCAAGGGAGTGAAACCACACAGGACAAAGGTCTGTAGCTCTAGAGCCAGGGAGAGAAACCATACGGGACAGACAGATGTAGTTCAAAAGCTAGGGAGAGAAACCATACATGACATACGTATGTAGCTCAAATGCCAGGGAGAGAAATCACACAGAACAAAGGTCTGTAGCTCTAAAGCCAGGGAGTGAAACCACACAGGAGAAAGGTCTGTAGCTCTAAATCTAGGGATCGAAACCTCACCGGACAGAGGTATGTAGCTGTAAAGCTAGGGAGAGAAACCATATGTAGCTCTAAAATCAGGGAGAGAAACCACACAGTACAGACGTATGTATCTCAAAAGCCAGGGAGAGAAACCACACAGGACAAAAGTCTGTAGCTCTAAAGCCAGGGAGTGAAACCACACAGGACAAAGGTATGTAGCTCTAAAGCCAGGGAGCAAAACCACACAGGACATAGGTCTGTAGATCTAAAGCCAGCGAGCGGAACCACACAGGACAGAGATCTGTATCTCTAAATCGAGGGAGAGAAACCACTAAGGACAGAGGTCTTTAGCTCTAAAGCCAGTAGGCAAAACACACAGGACAGAGGTCTGTAGCTCTAAATCATACAGGACAAAGGTATGTAGCCCTAAAATAAGGGATAGAAACCACACAGGACAGACGTATGTAGCACGAAGCCAGGGAGAGAAGCCACACAGGACAAAGGTCTGTAGCTCCAAAGCCGGGGAATGAAACCACACAGGACACAATTATGTAGCTCAAAAGCCAGAAAGAGAAACCACACAGGACAAAGATCTGTAGCTCTAAAGTCAGGGATAGAAACAACACAGGACATAGGTCTGTAGTTCTAAGCCAGGGTGCGAAACCATACAGGACAGCGGTCTGTAGCTCTAAAGCCGGGAAGAGAAACAACACAGGACAAATGCCTGTAGCTCTAAAGCCAGGGAGAGAAACCACAAAGGACATAGGTCTGTAGCTCTAAAGTCCGGAACAGAAATCACAAAGGACATAGGTCTGTAGCTCTAACGTAAGAGAGAGAAATCACACAGGACAGATGTCTGTAGCTCTAAAGCCAGGGAGTGAATCCACTCAGGACAGAGGTCTGTAGCTCTAAAGCCAGGGAGCGGAACACTACAGGACAAAAGGTGGTCTGTACCTCTAAAGTCAGGGAGAGAAACCACAAAGGACAGCGGTCTGTACCTCTAAAGGCAGGGAGTGAAACCACTCAGGACATAGGTCTGTAGCTCTAAAGCGAGGGAGCGAAACCACACAGGACAGCGATCCATACCTCTAAAGCCAGGTAACGTAATCACTCAGGACAGAGGTCTGTAGCTCTAAAGCCAGGGAGCGAAACCAAAACACGACAAAGGTACCAGGGAGCGAGAACACCCAGGACAAATGAATGTAGCTCAAAAGCCAGGGAGCGAAACCACACAGGGCATAGGTCTGCAGCTCTAAAGCCAGTGAGGGAATCCACACAGGACAGATGTCTGAAGCTCTAAAGCCAGGGAAAGTAACCACACAGGACAAAGGTCTGTAGCCCTAAAGCCAGGGAGAGAAACCAATCAGGACAGAGGTCTGTAGCTATAAAGCCAGGGAGAGAAACCACACAGGACAGGTGTCTGTAGCTCTAAAGCCAGAAAGAGAAACCACACAGGACAAATGTCTGTAGCTCTAAAGCCAGGGAGAGAAACCACACAGGACAGCGGTCTGTAACTGTAAAGTCAGGGAGAGAAACCACAGGTCTTTAGCTCTAAAGTGAGGGAGAGAAACCACACAGGACAAAGTTCTGTAACTCTAAAGCCAGGGAGTGAAACCACACAGGACAAAGGTTTGTAAGTCTAGAGCCAGGGAGTAAAACCAAACAGGACAAAAGTCTTTGGCTCTAGAGCCAGGGAGTGAAACCACACAGGACAAAGGTCTGTAGCTCCAAAGCCGGGGAGTGAAACCACACAGGACAAAGTTATGTAGCTAAAAAGCCAGAGAGAGAGAAACTACACAGGACAAAGATCTGTAGTTCGAAAGCTGGGAAGAGAAACAACACAGGACAAAGGTCTGTAGCTATAAAGCCAGGGATAGAAACAACAAAGGACATAGGTCTGTAGCTCTAAAACCAGGAAAGAAACCACACAGGACAAAGGTCTGTATCCCTAAAGCCAGGGAGAGAAACCACCCAGGACAGAGGTCTGTAACTATAAAGCCAGGGAGAGAAACCAGACAGGACAGGTATCTGTAGCTCTAAAGCCAAAAAGAGAAACCACACAGGACAAAGGTCTGTAGCTCTAAAGCCAGGGAGAGAAACCACACAGGACAGCGGTCTGTAGCTCTAAACCCAGGGAGAGAAACCACAGGTCTGTAGCTCTCAAGTCAGGGAGAGAAACCACACATGACAGACGTATGTAGCTCGAAAGCAAGGGAGAGAAACCACACAGGACAAAGGTCTGTAACTCTAAAGCCAGGGAGTGAAACCACACAGGACAAAGTTATGTAGCTAAAAAGCCAGAGAGAGAGAGAAACTACACAGGACAAAGATCTGTAGTTCGAAAGCTTGGAAGAGAAACAACACAGGACAAAGGTCTGTAGCTCTAAAGCCAGGGAGAGAAACAACAAAGGACATATGTCTGTAGCTCTAAAACCAGGAAAGAAACCACACAGGACAAAAGTCTGTAGCCCTAAAGCCAGGGAAAGAAACCACCCAGGACAGAGGTCTGTAACTATAAAGCCAGGGAGAGAAACCAGACAGGACAGGTATCTGTAGCTCTTAAGCCAGGAAGAGAAACCACACAGGACAAAGGTCTGTAGCTCTAAAGTCAGGGAGAGAAACCACACAGGACAGCGGTCTGTAGCTCTAAACCCAGGGAGAGAAACCACAGGTCTGTAGCTCTAAAGTCAGGGAGAGAAACCACACATGACAGACGTATGTAGCTCGAAAGCAAGGGAGAGAAACCACACAGGACAAAGGTCTGTAACTCTAAAGCCAGGGAGTGAAACCACACAGGACAAAGGTTTGTAAGTCTAGAGCCAGGGAGTGAAACCACACAGGACAAAGTTCTGTAGCTCTAGAGCCAGGTAGAGAAACCATACAGGACAGACATATGTAGCTCAAAAGCTAGGGAGAGAAACCACACAGGAAAGACGTATGTAGCTCAAAAGCCAGGTAGAGAAAAGACACAGAACACAATTCTGTAGCTCTAAAGCCAGGGAGTGAAACCACACAGGACAGAGGTTTGTACCTCTAAAGACAGGGAGAGAAACCACACAGGACAGGTGTCTGTAGCTCTAAAGCCAGGGAGAGAAACCATACAGGACAGCGGTCTGTAGCTCTAAAGCCATAGAGAGAAACCACAGGTGTGTAGCTCTAAAGCCAGGGAAGAAACAACACAGGACAGACGTATTTAGCTCAAAAGCAAGGGAGCGAAACCACACACGACAGCGGTCTGTACCTCGAAAGCCAGGGAACGAAACCACTCAGGACAGATGTCTGTAGCTCTAAAGCCAGGGAGCGAAACCACACAGGACAAAGGTACCAGGGAGCGAGACCATCCAGGACAAAGGTATGTAGCTCAAAAGCCAGGGAGCGAAACCACACAGGGCATAGGTCTGTAGCTCTAAAGCCAGTGATGGAATTCACACAGGACAGATGTCTGTAGCTCTAAAGCCAGGGAAAGAAACCACACAGGACAAAGGTCTGTAGCCATAAAGCCAGGGAGAGAAACTAACCAGGACAGAGGTCTGTAGCTATAAAGCCAGGGAAAGAAACCACACAGGACAGGTGTCTGTAGCTCTAAAGCCAGGAAGAGAAACCACACAGGACAAGGTCTTTAGCTCTAAAGCCAGGGAGAGAAACCACACAGGACAGCGGTCTGTAACTCTAAAGCCAGGGAGGGAAACCACAGGTCTTTAGCTCTAAGGTAAGGGAAAGAAACCACAGAGGACAGACGTATATAGCTCAAAAGCAAGGGAGAGAAACCACACAGGACAAAGGTCAGTAGATCCAAAGCCGGGGAGTGAAACCACACAGGTCAAAGTTATGTAGCTCTAAAGCCAGAGAGAGAAACCACACAGGACAAAGATATGTAGCTCTAAAGTCAGGGAGAGAAACAACACAGGACATAGGTCTGTAGTTTTAAAGCCAGGGTGCGAAACCACACAGGACAGCGGTCTGTAGCTCTAAAGCCGGGAAGAGAAACAACACAGGACAAAGGTGTGTAGCTCTAAAGCCAGGGAGAGAAACCACAAAGGACATAGGTCTGTAGCTCTAAAGTCCGGAACAGAAATCACACAGGACATAGGTCTGTAGCTCTAAAGTAAGAGAGAGAAATCACACAGGACAGAAGCCTGTAGCTCTAAAGTCAGGGAGCGAAACCACAACGGACAGCGATCTGTACCTCTAAAGCCAGGGAGCGAAACCACTCAGGACAGAGGTCTGTAGCTCTAAAGCGAGGGAGCTAAACCACAAAGGACAGCGGTCTGTACCTCTAAAGCCAGGGAACAAAACCACTCAGGACAGAGGTCTGTAGCTCTAAAGCCAGGGAGCGAAACCACACAGGACAAAGGTACCAGGGAGCGAGACCACCCAGGACAAAGGTATGTAGCTCAAAAGCCAGGGAGCGAAACCACACAGGGCATAGGTCTGTAGCTCTAAAGCCAGTGAGGGAATCCACACAGGACAGATGTCTGAAGCTCTAAAGCCATGGAAAGAAACCACACAGGACAACGTTCTGTAGCCCTAAGTCTAGGGAGAGAAACCAACCAGGACAGACGTCTGTAGCTATGAAGCCAGGGAGAAAAACCACACATGCAGGTGTCTGTAGCTCTAAAGCCAGGAAGAGAAACACACAGGACAAAGGTCTGTAGCTTTAAAGCCAAGGAGAGAAACCACACAGGACAGCGGTCTGTAACTCTAAAGCCAGGGAGAGAAACCACAGGTCTTTAGCTCTAAAGTCATGGAGAGAAACCACACAGGACAGACGTATATAGCTCAAAAGCAAGGGAGAGAAACCACACAGGACAAAGTTCTGTAACTCTAAAGGCAGGGAGTGAAACCACAAAGGACAAAGGTTTTTAAGTATAGAGCCAGGGAGTGAAACCACACAGGACAAAGGGCTGTAGCTCTAGAGCCAGGGAGAGAAACCATACAGGACAGACATATGTAGCTCAAAGGCTAGGGAGAGAAACTACACAGGACAGACGTATGTAGCTCAAAAGCCAGGGAGAGAAACCACAAAGAACAACATTCTGTAGCTCTAAAGCCAGGGAGTGAAACCACACAGGACAAAGGTCTGTAGCTCTAAATCCAGGGAGCGAAACCACACCGGACAGAGTATGTAGCTCTAAAGCTAGGGAGCGGAACCACACAGGACACAGGTCTGTAGCTCTAAAGCTAGGGAGAGAAACCATATGTAGCTCTAAATGTCAGGGAGAGAAACCACACAGGACAGACGTATTTAGCTCAAATGTCAGGGAGAGAAACCACACAGGACAGACGTATGTAGCTCAAAACCAGAGAGAGAAACTACACAGGACAAAAGTCTGTAGCGCTAAAGCCAGGGAGTGAAACCACACAGGAGAAAGGTCTGTAGCTCTAAAGTCAGGGAGCGAAACCACACAGGACAGAGGTCTGTAGCTCTAAAGGCAGGGAGCGGAACCACACAGGACATGGGTCTGTAGCTCTAACTCCAGGGATAGAAACCACTCAGGACAGAGGTCTTTAGCTCTAAAGACAGTGAGCAACACCACGCAGGACAGAGGTCGGTAGCTCCAAAATCAGAGAGCGACACCACGCAGGACAGAGGTCGGTAGCCCTAAAGCCAGGGAGCGACACCACGCAGGACAGATGTCTGTACCTCTAAAGCCATGGAGAAAAACCACACAGGACAGAGGTCTGTAACACTAAAGTCAGGGAGCAAACAACACAGGACAAAGTTATGTAGCTCTAAAGTCAGGGAGAGAAACCACACAGGAGAATGGTCTGTAGCTCTGAATTCAGGGAGAGAAACCACACAGGACAAAGTTCTGTAGCTCTAAAGTCAGGGAGAGAAACCACACAGGACAGAGGTCTGTAATTCTAGAGGCAGGGAGCGAAACCACACAGAACAAAGGTCTGTAGCTCTAAAGTCAGGGAGAGAAACCACACTGGGCAGAGGTATGAAACTCTAAAGTCAGGTAGAGGAACCACCCAGGACAGAGGTCTGTCGCTCTAAAGTCAGGAAGAGAATCCACACAGGGCAGAGGTCTGTAACTCCAAAAGCCAGGGAGCGAAACCTCACAGGACAGAGGTCTGTAGCTCTCAAGCCAGGGAGCGAAACCACACATGACAGAGGTCTGTAGCTCTCAAGCCAGGGAGCGAAACCACACATGACAGAGGTCTGTTGCTCTAAAGCCATGGATCGACACCACAAAGACTGAATGAGCTTCCGATATCGCTTAAAACAGATTTTTTTATTTGATAAGTATTCGTGACATCATAGCGAATAATCCTGTAAAATTCCGACACACGAATCAATATTTTTAAAATGTAAACGTTCATTTTTTTACTCCGAATCAGTTCTTGTCATCATTGTGAATCATCCTTTTATATTTCATAAAATAAAATAGTGCTTAACATCGCCATTCGCTAAAATATTAGCACTGTAGTACGCTATATCACCAAAATCGTTATAATTGGCTATCTTTCGTATCAATTAAAAAAGTTGATGATATTTTCTGTCGTACTACATAGATCATATATTTAGTACAGCTGATCCTATAAAATCTTGCGTGTACAAAACACGTTTATTGATATTAATAAACCGAGTTAATACATGACATTTGAGATACATATTAATACTCATGCTAGGTAGACAAACATCATATTAAAATGAACACATTTTGATAAAAACGAAGAAAATGTAAATTTATCCATTTTAAACCTCTCAACACTATCTTTCGTTCTAATACGCTAACCTGTCCTCGCTGCGTACAGATTCACAAGGAGTGACATAGATAAACAATACGTTTTAACTTATTTCATAGGGATGGAATAATTCGATATAGTTTAGGTGCGTTGCGTGGCATACTCCTTTGCTCCCGGGAATAACTCGGAAAAATAAAACGAAAACAAATAAAAACCCTAAAAAGTTTAAAAATGCAATGAAAATCAGAGGGGGCATGGGGTAGGGTGCATAGTAAGTGTGGAAAGGTTCCACGTTTTTGCCAGCATAAGATGTTTATATTCTTGACAAATACCGCTTGTACGAGCACCATTTTGGCCCAAAAATGAAACAAATATATCGGGGGAGGAACCCAGAACCCGCTTGTGGAAGAGGTGCACCTAATCCCAAGCTGTCCAACACTCTGTGCTTCGCAAGTCGTATTATATGTATGTTACGCCCATGCTACGCCCCTGTAGTTTGTAGTTTGACAGCAACATGAATCGTATTATCTACGATGAAAATCGCAACACTCAAAGAGTTGTCAAATACAACTCCAGTTGTTAAATGGAACTCCAATATCCATCGGCGCCAGAAATAAATAATACTTCTCTCTAGAAACAAAAGCAAGGGTCCCGCATTCAGGGAATATCCTTCTGATTGCTCGAACATTGTTATATCGAATTAACTATTTCATCTATTTGCCGAATATCTTTTTTTTTTTAAGTTCATAATTTTGCAATATATATTTTTTGCATGGATAAGTTCAACACAATAATTTAATTTCGACTCTGAAGCTGCTTCATGGGGGACACGTGGCGGGCACCGGGTCCTAGCTGGGTTTTGCTGATATTGTTGAAAATTACAAACTTGAACAGTATTATCTAATTTGAGCATCATTTTTGTGGGAACGTGTTGAAGCCAGGATCATGTTGAAAAGCACCAGGGATATGATTAATGTGTTTCTATACAAGAAACATGGACTATTTGACAAGTGAAAACTTGATTGAATTTGTGTTCAATTTTCACATGTCAATTTTCAAGATATGTTCATCAATTATCGGATTAGAAAATTGCATCTTTTCAGAACAAACAGAAAAATAAGGACAACGTTGTGGATTTGTTGTCAGTGTGTAGCGTTAAATGTGTAATGTTTGATAGCGTTTCATCATTAATTGGGTTTTCTTTTTTCTAAGTTATATAAATAAAGCATACACAATAAAGTTCATGGTAAAAAGAACGAAATTACTTTAAAGCCCCAAATACTTCTCCCAGGGAGAAAATTTGAGTTATGTGTTTCTAGACGGTCGTAGCAGCATGCTGGCCTGAACTTACAGGTCAACGCCTCCTGAAATATGGGACTGCATGAGCATCACTGTATAAGACAGATGGATAATTTGTACCAGCATAGTATAGATATTAAATGGTATTGAATTGAACAAAACCTAATGAAGGAATTTAAAGAAAACTTAATCAAAATAAAAAAACATATACTATGTATGGTCAACTACGGTTTTTAATATAAGAAAACCCCACAAAAAACAACAGCACTGAAACTTCATTCTCTATAATGACTTCAGCACAATCCATAAAAAGATACATAGTTCGAAAATATCGTACTATATATTACTATAAATCGCAAAACTCATTTTGTCTGAATGTAAACATATTGATTTAATTTTTTTTTTTTTTTTTTTTATACTAACAGTCTATCTTTTATCGAGGGTAAATCTTGACTTTATTGCATAAACTAGCATCATAGACTTTATAGGTATATAGTTTTATGTTGATTTTAAATATATAACTATTAGTTAATTTATTATGCCTTGTACAGTTTTTATGCAGATAAATACAGCACTTCTTGGGTGTATCAACTTTGCCGACAAGTGCATGGCCAATAATGACCACAAACTGTGATAATCGCCCATTAATCTGCACCACTACCAGCCTTCCCTGTCAATTGTATTTGGGGCTTTAAGACTGTCAATTGTATTTAAGACTATTCTTCATATAACAAGGCAGTTTGATGAAGGGCACAAGGCTCCGCTCTATCCTCTCCAGAACGTCCGAGGATCTCCTCTACATCTGCTCACTACTGCACCTTTGAAAACACGTTGGCTTAATAGCGGGTGTAATATCACTACGTAAAAAGGAAATCATAATCATTTTAAAATGTTTAAGAAACGAACCCTTCAAATAAAGGCAACATTACACTATAAAACCGTTTATCAAAATTCGGTCCCGGTGTTCAGGTCATATAATAATGTATATGTGCCGATTAAAAGTTTAGGTTTAAAATACCCGTGGTTGAATATGCGTAAACTGAATTATGAGATGGTTACTCTTAATTCGACGCTCCGTTTTTTGGGTTTAACCTGGTTGGTTAAATATAGATATAAAAATCGAACAGGAAAAGCTGCATCCAAGGACGACAGTCAACCACAAACTCGCAAAGAAACAAATAACAACTATATATAAAGATGAATAAAACGCCATATAAGACACCACAAACACACGGGTTGGCAATAGGGCTACCGCATTGGAACGGTCTGTGGCAAAAAAGGCCGCTGGTGGTTTAAACCAGGTTCTAGGGTGCACAAAACCTCACCACACTTACCCTACTGTCAACCCAATAAAACGGGACAGTGTTAATAAAGAAATCCCCGCCATGAACTATCCAACACGGCAGCATTAATAGGCAATATAAGTAAAACATAAAGATGGTCGTGTATATACGGCCAAACATACCAAAATTTATTGAACTTATGACAACAGAAAACAAGAGTTTATTAAAGAAACTGTCCGTTTTCATTTGTAAAAGTTTTAAAAGAAGAGACATGTTTTATAAATAAATATCACTTTTCTTTATTTTTGTCCACAGATATAATTGTGTTCTGATCAGTACTTAGGAATATTAATTTAAAAATATATATTAAACACTTATATACTTAATAGTTGTCAAATACCTTTTAACTAGTAACATATACAGATGATCTTGAAACTCACCTATGAAATTATACAAATTGTCATTAACTGGAAAATATTGTGTGTATTTCAAATACATGTTTATATGTATGTACTATTTGCATATGAACAGTTGGGCGTAATGCCTTATGTTTGAATAAAATATCTATCTATATAAATACAAAAAAACAATAGCCTAGAAAGCCACAAAGAAGGTACTCCATGACTTGGTAGAACAATAGAGTACACCATTGAGGGCACGACAAGACAAGACTGCAGACAAACATCACCGTCCTTTTGGGCTTTAGGTAGACGTCATCAAAAGGTCCACAGCCTGTCCGGTCATCGCACAATTAAAGAGGAAAACATAGCGGCGAACTGTAAATTGGTCCACCACCAAGCCTGCAGTGCGTTGCAAAATGATAGGGTCATAACCTCTTTTGATAAACCTTTTAACAAGTTTAACAAAGATAGTATGAAAGTGATAATGGCCAAGGATCTTACGAAGTTTGTAAATCACGTCACCTTATCCCCATTTAGATGGGGATGTTCCCCGAGCAATTTCTTCTATGGTCTATGTGTCTCATCTTATTCGTTTTTCTAGAGCTTGTACTCGAGTTGAGGAATTTAATATTCGTAATCTTTGTATACCTAAAAAGTTATTCCATCAGGGTTACCGTTACCATAAACTTCGTAAAACCTTTGCAAAATTTTATCATCGTAACCCTGATTTTCTTTCCAAATATAAAAGTTATTTAAGAACTCTTCTGCGGCAAGGACTAACACAACCATAATGTATGTTCCTTAGTCATAACTATATATGATGTAATTCCTTATCTTATTATCTCCATCATGTCCAGCCATCCCTAACAATAGTTTGTACAGTTATGCTTTATTTTTGAATGATTATTCCCAACACAATGTCATCATAACATACATGTCCAAATTATACGCATATCTTGTAGTATATATACGCTGTTTCTCCAAACCAATTTTCATTTAACGCTGGACACTTTTGTCATGACATATTTGCTGACAGTCTGTTTAGTCATCAGATTAAATTCATTTTCGAAAAGTTATAGCAATTCTTTTTTATATTATAATACACAGTGCAGTGGATATTAGATGAAAATAAAAGAGTAACTATAGGGTAAATTTAAACATGAATAATATTAAAACAAGAAATCCGCGGATTCACATGTCTCGCCTAACGGGAGCGGGACTTAAAAATAAAAGATAAATGATGCTTAAATGAAAGTTTGTAAACATTTTAATAACTAAAAAACAATGGAGTTTACCGTTTGTTGTTAAAAACAAAATGCCATTCTATAAAAAAAATAAAAATAAAATCAAAAAAAAATCATACGCTCCAAAAAGTAGGTCAAGGTCATAGATGAAATCCATGCGTCCAAAAAGATGCACTACCCAAGACACAACTATGTAAAAATAGAATGAATGTTTTGCCTTCCAAAGATTAAGCTATAACCTAGGTTTAAAGCATCTAGTGCATAATTATAGTTCATGAGAATGTGATGTAAATGTAACAATTAAAGTTATCTGCCCATTGCTTGGATGGTGAAGGTCACATCCACATTTACTTTTTGACACGTTGTGATGTACTACCCAAGAAACAACTACATATAAGCGAAGTTTGAAAGGTCTTATATATAACGTTTGTGAGAAAGTGACCTAAACGCAAATGTTGAAGGTAAATATTATTAAGTTATCTGCCCCTTGCTTGTAGGGTCAAGGTCACATCCACACATTATAAGGTTATCTGCCATTTGCTTGGAGGGTCAAGGTCACATCCATATTTTCTTTGTCACGTTGCAATGTACCACCCAAGATACAACTATAAGCAACGTTTGAAAGGTCTAGCGCATACAGTTTGTGAGAAAATGACCTTAACACAAAACTTGAACGTTGACGCCATTGCCATCACCTTCGAAAAGGCAAGACAAAAAACTGTCACAGTTCCAATAAAAATAAACAGAAATTATACACTAGTAGTTTGGAGTCATTATATTGAAAAACCTTATTCCTAGCTGATTTGAATAAAGTACATTTTTATGTCGCCTGCAAACTCTGCATCCATTGAGAGTTGTTTACATGTACTATTGAGTCACTCACTGTAACTGACATCTGGTGTAATTGATAAAACATCTCCAATCTTAATATACACTCGATATATAGTTCAACCAACACGTTTGTTGTTTCAGCTACTAAATAGACGCAATGACACCATATTTTGACAAACACGTTTAAGTTTGTTTACTATACACTGGATATATAGTTCGACGTGCACGTCTGTTGTTTCGGCTACTAAATAGACGCAATGACACCATATTTTGACAAACACGTTTAAGTTTGTTTTACTATACACTGGATATATAGTTCGACGTGCACGTCTGTTGTTTCAGCTACTAAATAGACGCAATGACACCATATTTTGACAAACACGTTTAAGTTTGTTTACTATGCACTGGATGTATAGTTCGACCTGCACGTCTGTTGTTTCAGCTACTGAATAGACGCAATGACACCATATTTTGATAAACACGTTTAAGTTTGTTTACTATACACTGGATATATAGTTCGACGTGCACGTCTGTTGTTTCAGCTACTAAATAGACGCAATGACACCATATTTTGACAAACACGTTTAAGTTTGTTTACTATACACTGGATATATAGTTCGACGTGCACGTCTGTTGTTTCAGCTACTAAATAGACGCAATGACACCATAGTTTGACAAACACGTTTAAGTTTGTTTACTATTTACTGGATACATAGTTCGACCTGCACGTCTGTTGTTTCGGCTACTAAATAGACGCAATGACACCATATTTTGACAAACACGTTTAAGTTTGTTTACTATACACTGGATATATAGTTCGACGTGCACGTCTGTTGTTTCAGCTACTAAATAGAAGCAATGACACCATATTTTGACAAACACTTTTAAGTTTGTTTTACTATACACTGTATATATAGTTCGACGTGCACGTCTGTTGTTTCGGCCACTAAATAGACGCAATGACATCATATTTTGACAAACACGTTTAAATTTGTTTTAATATACACTGGATATATAGTTCGACGTGCACGTCTGTTGTTTCAGCTACTAAATAGACGCAGTGACACCATATTTTGACAAACACGTTTAAGTTTGTTTTAATATACACTGGATATATAGTTCGACGTGCACGTCTGTTGTTTCAGCTACTAAATAGACGCAATGACACCATATTTTGACAAACACGTTTACATTTGTTTTAATATACACTGTATATATAGTACGACGTGCACGTCTGTTGTTTCGGCTACTAAATAGACGCAATGACACCATATTTTGACAAACACGTTTAAGTTTGTTTTAATATACACTGGATATATAGTTCGACGTGCACGTCTGTTGTTTCAGCTACTAACTAGACGCAATGACACCATAGTTTGACAAACACATTTATGTTTGTTTTAATATACACTGGATATATAGTTCGACCTGCACGTCTGTTGTTTCGGCTACTAATAATAGACACGCTGGCAATATACAAGTAGTTCGAAATAAATTGACAGGTAAAACAAAATTATTTCGCGGAATATGTATACTGTCAGTTTCCATATAGGTAGAACTAACCTTTTTCAGAAAAGCTGTTCACTATGGTTAAGGACCCAGCTTGTAGGGATCAAGAACTGGTCGAGTTAACCACCTCCCCCCCCCACCCCCCACCCCCCACCCACACAATGGGAACTGCAAACTGGAGAATTGAAGGGAATTCATCTCCATTATCATTTCGCTATAGTTAGCCCTTCACTCTGCAGTTTTCTTTGGAGACACGTCTGTTTGAATTGTCTTTCTTGCCTCTGTTTGACTCATTCTATTGATACTCTTGAAAACACGAATTAAAGATAACCTCACTTATTGCAATAATTAACAAATTTTCAAATGCTACTGTTTATTTGACCAGGAACGTGTTGATGTAGGCTCTATTAAACGTTCCTGTTTGGTTTGTTAACTATATAGCAAAAGCTATCTTGACGGTGCTTGAGTCAACTAACCGTCGTTAAAAGCGTTTTGGAATATTTTGTCAAAATCGAACCCATATCGCGAAATATATTTTGAGATAGAAATAAACGACATTGGTTATGTTTCGTCTTGAACATAACGAAAAGAAGTAAATTGTTGTATGCAGGCTGAGCTTGACTAAATTAAAAGTCGGTTTGGGATTTAAATCTGTGTTTGACATGTTTCTTTACTTTATATGATTAAATCTGGTGTATGTAAGCAAGAAGATCAATAGGGTCTATACCGCTCTACTGACTTTACACATTTGGTGGAATTCATGTGAAAAACAAGGCGTAAGATCCTTGGTCATGATCACTTTCATACTATCTTTGTTAAACTTGTTAAAAGGTTTATCAAAAGAGGTTATGACCCTATCATTTTGTTACGCACTGCATGCTTGGTGGTGGAACAATTTACAGTTCGCCTCTATGCTTTTCTCTTTAATTGTGCAATGACGGGACAGGCCTTGGACCCTATGATGACTTCTACCTAAAGCCCAAAAGGACGTTGACGTTTGATGTTTGTCTGCAATCTTGTCTTGTCGTGCCCTCTATGAGTTATTCTCTTGATGCTCTGGCTTCTGCCAAGTCAATGAGTACCTTCTTTGTGGCTTTCTAGGCTTTTTTTTGCATTTATATATACAAGAGCATCTTTGTGTTTTACTTATATTGCCTATTAATGCTGCCTTGTTGGTTAGAGAATAGTTCATTGGGGGATTTCTTTGTTTACACTGTCCCGTTTTATTGGGATGACAGTAGGGTAAGTGTGAGGTTTGGTGCAATCTGGTTTAACCTCCCCCCCCCTCCCCCCCCCCCCACCAGCGGCCTTATTTGCAACTGACCGTTCCAAGGCGGCATCCCTATTGTCAACCCTTTTGGTAAGTGTGAGGTTTGGTGCAATCTGGTTTAAACCGCCCCCCCCCCCCCCCCCCCCCCCCCCCCACCAGCGGCCTTATTTGCAACTGACCGTTCCAAGGCGGCATCCCTATTGTC